>WURT03378736.1:0-23499 GCA_009936505.3 Holothuria glaberrima | reverse complement strand
TAGCGTTCAAAATATGCTTCGAACGCCAGGATGCATTCCAGTGGCGTACCCAGGATTTCTCTCAAGGGGGCCATGCAGTATGTCGTGTGATCGCCGGCTTGGGGGAGGGGTCTAAGGGGAAATTTTTGAAAAATTAGGTGTGTTTACATGCAATCTGGTGCCACATTTTGCTACATTTTGAAGTAGAATTTGTGTTAAAAAAATAACGTATTTTTAGGAACTAAATAAAAAAGTGGCATCAGTGAGGGGGGTGATGGTTCAATGCCCCTGCGTACGCCACTGATGCGTTCTATATCAGTCACATTTTGGTGTTCAAAAGTTGAACGCCTGAGTTTGCAGTGAAGGGAAGACACGCGTGGCACGCATTATTTTTCCCATGATGCTTGCGGGTAAACCGGATCCTCAGGAATTTGCAAAAAATGTTTCAAGTTAAGGTTAGGGTTTAGAAAACGGGCTAAGGATACCTTCTCCATGGCAAATGGGTGCTGTTGATCACATGGTGATGATGAAAGTTAGGTATGATGTCCATAAAGTGTATTTCTTCAAGAATGTCATATGTAGTGTTTTAGCTAGGACGTTTCCTCAGTGCGACATTTACTGTTCTATGGCCTGGGGGGTCTAAGGGGAGGGGTTCCCCTTCCCCTTTGGAAAATTTTTGGAATTTGAAAGGTGCCTAGATCGCAAATGGTGCAATATATGAGTGTATTTCTACCCTAATTAGGAACCAAAAATCGAAATAGGCGATAACAGACTGGCCGCGCGTTCCCGTTCTCTTTTTCTCTTGTTTTCTTTCCATTCTCCGTCATCCCTTTCACTCACTTCCTTCCGCTTTCCTTTCTCTTCTTCCCTCTTCTTTTTCTCCCCTCCTCTTTTCCTTCCCTCTCCCCTTTTTGCCGACAGACCGAAAATTTGCAGACGGTGATCAAGTATTGGGGGTGTGACAGCCCCAACCCCGCTTGCTGCGGCCCTGACATTTGTCATAGTTAAAGTACATTTTTTTCCTGATCTGGTTTAAAGGGTAAATGCAGGCACTCAATTTAAATTCATTTAACTGGCAAAGCAAGATTTTGGATTGATCTATAAAATGTGACAATTTGGTTGGAAATAATGGATTCAGTGAAAGAAAACTCTGTGCATACCATATGGTATGCAAAATCTGTCGTTTAAAATATAGGGGAAGATACTTGAAAGGAAAGTCAGAGATTAGGCTGTTCCCAAAACCGGTTTTGATTTGAAAACCGGTTAGAAATGGTTTCAGTTTGATTCGGTTTCGAAATTTTCGCACAACCGAAAAACCGATTGTTGAAAAACAACAGGTCTATAAAGGTGGCTAGTTCTAGTATAAGGTACGTTTGCAAGGCGGTCAATGTACTTTTTGGAAAAACCAGTTTTGATTTAAAAACCTGTTTTAGCGGCCGCTGAAAACGGTTTCTGGTTTGGACTAACCGTCACAGCCTCAGTCAGAGATATGATTAAATAAAAAAGTTTACTGTACTGTTGTGCGAAAATCACCACAAATTGAGAGGACAAAACATTCCGAATGAAAAAGTTCAAACTTATAGTAACTTCAGTTATTTCTTGTCCCTTTTAATATCATATCAATTTAATTGATATCCAAGAATCAATAACCACACTATAGGCTACATGTAAACATTTGATGCCATCTTCGAGTTCCATTGCATATTATAAAAGCTACATATTACTGTATATTATTACAGTACGGAATCCTAGCTTTACAAAAGCCGAAATCAGTCTGTACAAAAGCAAAATCTAAGCAAATTAAGAGAACTGCTTATAAACAGAACTTTGACATTAAATTTGACAGGTTCATGCAGCTATAAGTGATGCTAAGAAGTACTGCCTGCCTGATAGATTCATCTGATACTTCTAGTGAGGCAAGGCCTTAGCCAGCGATGCGTCTCGCCGTCATAGAGACCGCTAAATTTGAATGAGAGACAGCCAAATTTTGAGCAGGACGGCTTTTGAGACGCCAATCAATGGCTTGGTCTAGCCTTCCAAATTGAGTTTGATTTGACACCTATTTTGCTCAGATATAAGCTACACTGAGTGATATTTTAAATCAAATAAGTCTCTACCAAAATCTATAGCATACCCTCTTTGCTACGGACAGATTAATAACTGTAATTTAAACTAGAACACTCCATTATAAAATGTCTAAAAAATTCATGGAGGCGCAGGTGTTTTTACATCATTGTGAGCATGAATTTTACCCTACTTATGTGAAAAAGCTGGTGCTTCCTGGGGACTTCGCCATTGGATTCCACCCATAACTGGCTTTGCCCTTCTCGGCGCCAGATGGATAGTGCCTGATGAATCAGTAATAAGTGAGACACCATATACTTCAAAATACTGGCTAAAGCCCTGCAGTGAGGACTTAAGCCATGGGTGCCGTATCTGTCTGAGATGGGGACTCAGCAACACATATTCAGGGGAAAAGGAGATCTATGAATTAGCATTATCTGCATGTTTTTCCCGAACAGCAATTTTTTCGAACTGTCCGGCATAACTATAAATTGGATTTAAGAAGAATACTATCCTCCTAGTCTCTAGTCACATAGTTATGATGCAATTCAATGACACAGGTTTATATGTAAGGTAACGGAAAAGAACCTACAATTGAGTGTATAGTATGTGGTAGGTGACCTAGGTAACCTGTAAACGGGTATCTTGGCTGGAGGGGGACAGGGGTCCAAGACTGGTATGTATGAGGGTAAAGTGTCCATATCAACTTGACCACAGTATTTTTGGAAGTAATCATATTTCAGTTATTATTACATGAAAGACCACACGGTCGGTATGACTATACTCCCATAGTCACTATGTTCAAATCTACTAGTAAAACCACCAGACCCTTCACCCATGTATTTGTCCCCATCTAATCTTCTGAGCTTTGTTAGAACTTCAAGTTCTTTTTACAGGGTAGGAGGTTACATTGGCCAAACAAAAACATGTTTTCATGAAGCTGGCATTAGATGTAATTTTGTTACTTTCTAACAATAGTGTACAACTATGTTTATTTGAAGGCCTTGGGGAAGACTAGCATTTGGCTTACCAACCACCCTTTGAAACTAAGGTTGACATTTGCAGCGGCATAACAGCAGAGGAAGAATGGTGGGATTTCTTACTAAAAATGCCCTCAATACAGATACATGCATCGGAGGAATGTTGTTGTTGGAATGCCATCATTATTGTCTATTTTTACATCAGAAAACCTACAGCAAAAGAAGGGAAAAAACTGAACATGTACTATGATGATAATCTATAGGACGAGTCATAATCATAAATGCATGTTAGGTGAAAGTAGCCCACATCCTAACTACAAATAAAAATGCCTTTTTTACTCACAGACCCAGTTTGGTGTATTCACAATACTGTTAAATCTTGTTACTTTCAGTATTCCATGCATTAAGAGCTGTATTCATATGACATACAGAAGAAAATGTGTTTGCCAAAACATTTACAGTAAGAACGAACTTTAATACATTTGTGACGTTCACAAAGCTGATTTTCACAATGTATGCAACGGACAATACAATACTGAACATGGATAACGTGCTTTGGCCACACTATGGACTAGGCTGGTAAATTAAACATTTGCAATTATTCTGTTCATTCAATCAATGCCTGTAGTGTTTCCAAATGTATATATAATTCAGATGTAATAGGTGAAACTAGTATAATATTTGTTAAGACCTGTTGCTTTGGCTCTCTCTGCTTCTTACAATGTAAAGAAATGCATTATTTTACACAAACACCTGACAGAATTTCCCCAATACGAATACTAAAAAAAGTAAAAAATGTTGTAAATAACACAAAGACAAACTTCCATTCAGTGTGAGAAGCAAAATTAAATTAACCCGGGGTCCTAAACCAATATTGACAACATTTTGAAAGATACAATTATGCACCTTTAAGTATGGGTATTTTATGAAGCAATTTGCACCACAAATCTCAGTAGAGAAAATCTAAGTGCTTTTCGATTACAACAGTAGGTCTATTGGCTATCCATCTACTCAACATTTACTCCATATTTGGATTCTGTGTAAATTACAAAGAAGGTCAGTTTTGATGGTAATTACCAATAACCTCTCTTGGATGATTGAGCTAGATCGTAAAATGACCCTGCTAGGAATCAAACTGGGGATGAAGCTGCAAAACTTCTGAGTGATTAGGCCTGTATGCTTCAATTGAATAACACCACGTGTATACAATCAGCAATGCCACGTTTCACTGAGGTAAGCCATGCATTAAAGGACCTTGACCACATCACCCTAGTTTAACAGTTCAAAGAGTTCTTCGGTCCAAGTAGTTATTTCATATACAATATACAAGACAAAAATTAGGATGGAAACCTGTAGTTTCATGCACTTAGGCTAGTTGAAATTGCCCATGGGTTTGATAATGAAGTATGTTTGTATATACTGCATGAAAAAAGAGACACATTAAATAAGGGAGGGCAATACACTTGCTTATCCATGTAATCAAGATTCATGTACCAGTGTGCATTGGAGTGGGGTGGGGTATAAACTTAAAACTTACTTGGTTGAAAGCTGTGAGAAAAAAGTCGGCATACGGGGTTTGGACACTTCTTCAACTTTACTGTTTTCAACTTTCTCTTCAAGGGATGTACTTGACTCAGTGACTGACTGATCTTTTTCAGTTATCTTCTGATCCACTGGTACACTCTCCACACTACTTGTACTAGATATACTCGGTTCTGACATCTTACCCCTCCAAACTGTCTCTGGCTCCTCTGTCTATGATGAGAAAGGGTTTATAACAGCTATGAGCATGAACACTTGTAGTAGGTATGAACTCATACTCACACTTTGATGCAATTTGTCTCTACTAATACTTGTATGAATGAACATATACTCACAAATCTTTGTATTGCTTCCCATCATGCAAATAAGTGCAATTATTTTCCATTACAACAAATTGCTTTTCAAAAATGATCCAGTGTAGCATTTTTTCATTTCATTTTTTATGTGTAGCAGCTCTTGCCTTATTGCAGTGCAGTCGGAAGGCATTTTCGATGGGGGGGGGGCAGACTTGTGCATGTTGAAAAGATGGGTATAGCGTAGCAACGCTACGCGCCACCATGGGTTGGTGTCTAGCGTATGGAGGAAATTTTTGAAAAATGCCTCCCAGATTGCAGGAAATGGCTCAAAAAAGTTAAAATGTTGGTATATTTTAGTTTGACATTTATGTAAATTTGCCAAAATTTTGATTCCAATTTCATCCCAATTTTGTAGAAAACTGACTAAAATTTCTAAATTGACCTCCCAAGTTGGGTTGATAACTTGAACTCATTTCATCACCTCATTAGATAAACCCTTTAGGTAAGGAGGCAATCCGATTTAATTACAGCTTAGACTACTAAATTTAGGAGATGAAATATCTCCTACATTTTTAGGAGACCTTTTGATAAAATTTACAACGAAATCCCCATTGATTGTTATTTCGAACAATAGGTTTCCCCAGCGTAATCGAATACGTGTTTTAGATGGCAGAGGAATTAGTTATAGACTGTGGAACTATTAATCATATAAATAAGTAGTAACTTAAAGCTGCTCTCACATATAAGCCCCGAGCTAGCCGAGTGTGCCCCGAGTGAGCGCTCCCCGCAAAACGGGATTCACACGGGGAGCACTCTAGGCGAATTCCGGGAGCACTCCGGTAGCTCTTGGTAACTCCTGACAACTCCTGACTACTCCTGGCATGGCCCCGAGTGTTTTTAGCATGCACAAAACACTCGGGTCACTCGGGGGTCTTGGCCCCGAGTTGCAACACGGGGTGCACACGGGGCTCGCTCGGAGCTCGTTCGCGGGCTTGCTCGGGGTCTTCGGGTGTCACTCGGAGTACTCGGGGTTCTCTGGGCGCGCTCGGGGGATATACGAAATGCATCGTCGCCCACAATATGGTATCGAATGGGTACATTATCACCAGGAAATGGTTCGACTGCACACAGTCCCAGTGTATCCACATCAAATGCATCCCTTAACTTACTTTCGGCAAAAATCCCTACATCTGAACACCTGCAAAGCCATAAAATATTTGTAACAATTCGTGACCAAATTCATGTGTTTTAAAAACATGCGTCTCAAATTTTCACATAAACATGTATTTACAAATTCGGGTAATGGTACATTTAGTGTAGTTTAAAGGTATAAAAGGCGCCTCGACCAAGTCTAATGTGTTACATCTTACATGTGTTTCGACTGAAAGTAATGTAAAATAAAACATATATTTTTTCAATATATGCCACTTTGTGAGACATTAACACATGTTGTGATGGAGTAACGTGTCAAAAAAGTTAAAAATGCATGCTGGTGTCTTACCGGTAATTGGGGCCGAAATCCACAAATAAGAACTTGTAATCGGCATCCACCAATTCCAGCAGATAATTGAATAGAAACCTTTGCAGTTTTAATAAACTGAGACACTGTTGGACGGATATTTTATGCCAATTTCTTTCCCATCAAGGGCCCCAAGGTATTGAAGAAATTCCTTCAAGAAGCAAACTGGTCACTGACAGCCTTCCACTGGTCTGCTGTGCCGAGGCAGCGCATCATTTAGTCCGCATATCCAGCGATGATTGCTTCTCACCGTGACGGCAGGTATGTGTAATACCAACAGTGGTATTACTGGCCACCCTAAAACCGTGCTGCAAAGACATGTACGAATCCCGAGTTGCCAAGTAACGCAGGGTAATCGCCAGTCTCAATCCTACACCCAGGGCCGGTCGATTCCCGGTGTCCTGCTTCTTGATGCGTGGTCTAACCCGGTCCAGGAGTTCTTGGAACAAGTCCTGATCGACAGGTTGAAAATTCCTAAAAATGGTTGAGTCTTCCTTAGCTTTCCAGTTCACCCATCAATTTCTCATATGACCATATTCAGGTCGACGTCGCACCAAAGATCTGGTCCAACGAGTACGTCTTGTTCTCCGGTGTCGGCGTCGGCTATAGCGACATTCAGTACAGTCCGTTGTTGGCACATGAAGCCCTCCATGATGAAATGATTCTCCCCCCGGAATGAGCACGTCCTGTACTCGGGGCACTCCTAGTTCGGCCCTACTTCACCCCGGACGGGCTCAGGCTAAACACGGGCTGTTATCGTTCCTGACTCACTCGGGGACATTTTGGTACCGAGCTAGACCGGAGCTAAAATCGAGGTGAACTCGGGACACTCGGCTAGCTCGGGGCTTATATGTGAGAGAAGCTTAAGATAAAGCACCGCAAAATTCAGCGACTTCATCATGCATTGACCGTTCATATTTCCAAAGAAGACGCAGAAAGTCAAATTTAGTACGTCGTACGACATTGAGTCGCTATTTTCAAGTACTTTCATAAACGATTTTTTTCCCTCATTGACTGAATGACAAAAATGATACGACATTTGTTTTAACAGTAAATCTGAGAGCCGAAAATTATAAAACAAGTGAAAAAAAAATATTATATTTAAAACAAAAAGGAGTAACAAGCAAAGATATAAGTTTACTGCTTACTTGCTTTACTCGAGTGGTGTCCTCGATCCATGATGCTCCTCGTTACATCCCTGCCCTACATTACAGTCATAGGCTTACGGGATTCTTCCAATTTGGGGCCAGGAAATTTTTTGCCCGAACCTTAAAACGTTGAGGTTCAGCTGCCTAAAACAGACAACCAGACTACTACATGCGCGCGAAAACTTTTGCACATTTTTCGGGCATTCGATCAAAAATTCGGGAAACCCAGTGGAAAATTCGGGTAATCTTCGCACTTTTACTTCATCTCTAGCTGTCGGAGTTTCACCTAATCCGTGCCGGATTTTGTCGCTTCCTGCCCGAATTTTCGACCTCAGGAATTTTTTTTGGGGGGTGGGATCTGCCCCCCTACTCCCAGTCTCGTACGCCTATGATTACAGTGTTTACATTGCTGATTTCAAGGCCGGTGTCCTGCTTGAGTATGTCGAGGAGAGTCAGAGTCAGAGTCTGTCTATCTGGTTTCCTGTTACCATGTTAAAGTGTCCAGTGAATTAGCGTTGCCACATATTCATCACTCCTTGGACAATGACTAGCAAATCTAATTTCCCTACTTCTCCTGATTTTGGGGTTACTTGGGGCAGGTCTCCGTAGAGCTTTGCTTTTGCTACATGTTGCATCCACTCGATATTAAGTAACACCCTAAGAATACGGATGTTAAAGCCTTCTGGAAAAACTTTGGGGTAATAATCCTTACTCCCTTACGGTTTTTGCACCGTGAGCCATTTTAATGCGGGGTCCAGTTTGCTTTGGTAGATTAGACGACTTTCCAGACATGTTTTTTGAATTGCTCGCCTACGAATTGTACGAACTGAGGCAGTTTAGATGCAGTGATAAATTAGATGAAGTGATGAATATTTTATGGATATAATATAATGTGAGATATATGTTGTAGTTTCCCTGTGTAAAATATGATAACAGATTTAGTCCTTATTCCATCTTATTTAGCCGTGCAAAGTTTAGGGACCCTTTTGTATGGGGCCTTTGGGATACGTCCCAGTCATATCTCGGGGCAATGGTGTAAAAGCAGTTGACTCAGGGATCTGCTGACTTAGGCGATTATCGAAGGGGGCTGAGCCCCTCTGTCGTTATACATTAAAGCAACGTGCACAGCTTTTCTGATGTGCACATTTGAGATTTCAACATGGATTTAGCCTATGACAAGCGAGAGACCTGGCCCCTAACCCAGGCTTAGCTCTAAACTACTGCCTGGGGTAGTCTGACCGTATTACTTCTGCACGCATTAAGTAGGACTATGCGAAGTGCCCATTTCTTTTGGCAAGTTCCATGGTTGTCTGATCCTTCGAATTGACTCTCTCTGTTTTATCCGGTCCACGGATAGATTTAATGATACGTGATATAATTTTTATAATGATATTCATTAATTTTAATTCTTTGTCTTTCACTTTTTGAACGTTTTCATTGCATTAAAAAACTATAAATGGCAAAATTATTGGGGGACTGCAGCCCCCCCCCCGTCTTCCGACGGCCTTAATTGTGTGTGATAACTTCGATCATTCTCTTTCATTTCATTTATACTAGAATGGCAATCACAATGCACCACTTTTTTATGCTAGGCTACTCGTACTTGTTTCGAGAATCACATTGCGTCACATTGGTAAGACGGCACATACTATGGGACCCTCATACCATTTCATGATGCACTACTTTTTTAAAACTGGTGCTAACGAAAAATTTCCTGACAAAGTACGGTTACAGTTCCCCTTAATACATAAGATATCAAAAGCCAGATGCCGATGCAGTGAAATGTACTAAGTCTTTTACTGTCAGTGTCCGAATTAGCCTAGGAAAAAAAAAATAACATGCAACCTGTGCATGTAACTTAAAAACTTTACCTGCACAAAGAAATTCTTACATGCACTGTACATGACAAACAAAAACAAAATTAGCTTACCTGTGGCTCTTCCTATATTTAGCGTGAACTGGTTCTCTTTTCTCCCGGGGTTGTCAAGGCCAAGAAGGCTGCTTCTCTCAGAATTCTAGCTCCTTAGGATGCCTATCCGTATTACATTTTCCCCTCCCATCTCCCGTTATTCACTCCAAGGTCCGAGCCCAATTGTTATTGGAATTTGTGGCTCTCGGCTCACTTATTGTCTGATCGTGATTAGGCTTAATTCTGTATTGGGAGCACGGTGACTTAAAAGTCACTCAACCGGCTCTTTTCTGTAATGATTGGTACATGTTATGCACGGTACTTGTAATTGGTATTTCTGTATACCGCCCTCACTTTGGGGGTCCTGCCCAAACACGGCGTTCTTAACAACAGACCTGTAACAAGATACACATAGATAAAGACAGAACAATCGTCATCATCTGTGTAAGTGTCTTTGTATTTCATCAAGATCAGATTACAACATTTTCCCCTTTCAAATTCGTAGAAACAACCAATGCGACGAACAAAATTTACTGTCGGTGAACATTGTGTTGGTTTAGTTATTGTATAGAGGTTCTTCACGTGGCGTGATAATGGGCCCGATGTTCCACCATTTTGGACGTCAAATTTCATGCACGCGCAAGGACTACACTGTGTACACTTAGTATCAGTCACAGTATAGAATGTTTTGTTCCTTCTTTTCAAAGACATTTTCTTCATTAAACTGTGAGGAGACGATTGTACATTCAAATAAATGTAAGCCTCCTTGTAGTGTTTGACTTAAATACACATTACAATTACATTATAAACAGATAAAATCTTGGTCACTGTCCTCATCAACCACTGGCGGAACAAAGGGGAAGGGGCAACAGGGACAGGCCCGCATGCAGCTTTTACAGTGGGGGTTCGATTTTGCCCCAAGTGGAAAATTTTACCCACTGACATTGACCGGCAGCGTAATATTTTTCCAGGACGGTTGAGGGTAAAGCATGCCAATGGACGAATCAGCTTCTTGGAAATAGGCCACACCCCTAATTCCAAAATGACAGCTTTTCGACCATTTTTTTGAAAATCTGACAGCGGATTATGAAAGAACAGGCCAAATTTCCCATGTCTACGTAACCATATACCTAGATCATGAACCTGACCTTGATTTAGAAACAAATTTAAACTTTTTTAAAAAATTGATTTGCCCTCAACCATCCTGGGAAAAAATTATGCTGACCGGCAAGTGACGAAGACACATGCATCGAATGTTGAGCGCCAGGGGTGGTGCCAGGATTTGCCCAACAGGGGGACCAAGTTCCCCAACAAGGGGGGGGGAAGCAGCAACTCGGAACCCCGACAAAGGCATTGGGTTACCGATATGACGGAGAGGTACAATTTACGGCGCACAAAGCGCGCCGAAATTTTTTACTCTTTCTTTAACAGATATTTGAAAAGCTGGAGCCTATATAAGATGGAGTAAGGAATAAATCTGTAACCATATTTTACACAGGGAAACTACCACATCTGTCTCACATTATATTGTATCCATTTTAACCAACCAACCAACCAACCAACCAACCAACCAACCAACCAACCAACCAACCAACCAACCAACGGCGGAAGAAGCAAAATGGCCGCCAGTGGTATAATTGCAATATTTTATATTAACAAGGAAAATAATCCGTAAAGGTATTTTTAACATATTTAAATCTAAAATCTGGTCGTAATCTGTAATAAATATTCGGAAAGTATTATTCTGGACATACTTTGCAGGGTCAAGGTCAACCAAGATGGCGGAAATAGCAAAATGACCACCCATATAATGAATGATTAACTATACCAGTCGGAGGCCATTTTGCTTCTTCCGCTATGTCGGTTGACCTAAATTCAAACAATGTTTTGAAAAATATGTTTGATATATATGGCTCAAAATATGGCCAAATATAAAGAGCAGCTGTCACAAATATATTTTGTAAAGATCATTTTCCCTATTATTATAATTAATTGAACTTTAACATTAGCTGCCATTTTGCTATTTCCGCCATATTGGTTGACCCTGATCCTACAAATAAATGTCCAGAAAAATACTTTTACAATATTTACAATAGAATATGGGCACATGTTTTGTTAACCTGTGTCAAAATCATTTCAGTGATTATTTTTCCTATTTATAATATGTTGACATAATTATTGCATTGGCGGCCATTTTGCTTTTTCCGCCATATTGGTTGACCTGAATCCAAAAGAAGTATTTTAAAAAAAATTTGGATTATTTGTCATGAAATATGGCCAGATATTAAGGGCAACTGCGTCAAATGTATTTTTAAAGATTATTTCTCATATTTTTTTATACATTATGATCGTTAGATTCTCGGCCATTTTGTTGTTTCCGCCATCTTGGTTGACCTGAATCTCGCCAATACAGTCCCATAAATTAATTTTGATATTTTTGTCATAAAATATGACAAAATTTGAAGAGTCGATACCTCATAATTATTTGTAAGAATATTTTCTGTATTATTATTTTATACAAAATATTCATAATTTTTGCCGCCGTTTTGTTTTTGGCAGCCATTTTGAAGGAGTGGTACCCAATATGTTTACTATTACCACTTGATTTCGTGTTCAGGGGACCCTGAGGTTTCCAAAAAGGATTGGGTCGGAGAGCTGTGGGGGCGCCCCTGAGGTGCCTCTGGCCCATGACCTAGTTCAAGAGATATGATAGTTTGCATTAAACCAAGTTTGCCGTGGCGTCCATTTTCGATTTACATAATATGAAAGCACCTCAATGATTGCTAAACCACTGGAATATATGTATTTGTGTCTGACAATCCACAATCCATCACATAAAAAACCAGAGAAACAGGCAAAAGCACCCCGAAACGTATAAATATATGCAAAAAGGCGGTCATTTTGGATTTTGGCGGCCATTTTGAATTCTGGGCAAAACATAGGGTGGCCCAAAAGCTTATTACAAAGAGGAAGGTTAAAGTTAGCTGAATCCACTGAGAAAATCTTGACAGGAAAAATGGCCGTTTTTTCTGGCCTGGACCTTTCTATAATGGGTAAACCCGAAAAATCATTTTTTGACAGCTGTTGAAGTCACCAGTAATGAATTTAACTGCATCTGATGATTTAGTGTGTTGTTCAGCTTTTGGTTTGTCTAAGGTTGCATGAGCCGTTTCCGACATTGGCTGACGGTGGTATGTCGACAACGTTAAAGGGAAAATACAGTCCCCCAATCTGAAGTAGTGTACCCCGTTACACTACTGAGTTCAGGAATGGCAGCTCCTATATCAATCATGTGACACTTTTTAACTTTATAACTTATTTCCTAAAATTATGCAGAATAACTCAATATTTTACCCTCAATATTCAATGATTGTAAACAGGAACATTATGAAAATACTTGTGAGAGAAATAAGAGATCTGTAAGATTTAGCAAATTTTTGAAAATAAACTTGGGGGACCGTGCCTTCTCCCTACACGATTAATTAAAGGAAATTCACGTGGGAGATAGAATGGGCGAATCGTTAACGCGAGTAGTTATAGGTCCGGTGCACACAGTGTTTTCCCTGTATGAACGTTGTTAGGGCCACACCGCTTCTCATTAATGAAAGCACAGACGCTACTCCTCTCCCCTTCAGGGATTCTGAGGTACGATCTGCCCTGTAGGCATAAAATCCATCTATTCCAACATTCTTATTATTTGGGGTGAACCATGTTTCCGAAAAACATAGGACTGAAGAGTTCCTGTAATTATGAAGATAACGTATACATACTTGCAGCTTGTCGAGCTTGTTACAAAGATAACGGGCGTTTCCCACAATCACAATGGGTAAAGGTGGCTTGTTAAACCTTTTATACGTTTTCATTTTTATACGTTTTCACTTTACTTCTCTTGTCATCTAACGTTTGGCTTCACTTGAGTATACAAAGACTGCACTATAACAGTCGGGACGTCCATTTCATTGCCCCGAAAATCTGATTTTTCTGTTAGGCCAATGATACACAATCATGGGCGGCGATCCGTCTTTGTCAGTGACACTATCTAAGCGGAGCGCCACCATAGGTTGGCGCGGAGCGTATAAAGAAAATTTTGGTCATAGATACCCCCCCCCCCCAGATCACCGGAAATGTCCCTTTGCAGGCTTTGCAACGTGACACTATGACAACAAGTATTTCCTAAAAAATAGGCATATTGTAAAAAAATTGTAGAAAAAGGTTAAATGTTCTGATCTCCGGATCTAGTCAGTGTTACTATCTAAGCGGAGCGCCACGATCAGTTGGCGCCGAGCGTGGAAAAATTTGGCCAAAAATACCCCCAGATCACTGGAAATGGCCCTTTTCAGGCTTTGCAACGTGATACTAGGACATCTGTCAGAAGTATTTCCTTAAAAAGACCTATTGTAAAAAGTCTAGAAAAAGGTAAAGTGTTCTGATTTCCGGAAATAGTCAGTAGCACTATCTAAGCGGAGCCGCATGATTAGTTGGCGTGGAGCGTAGAAAATTTTGCCAAAAATACCCCCCCCCCCCAGATCACTGGAAATGGCCCTCTCCAGGTTTTGCAAGGTGATACTATGACAACTGTTAGAAGTATTTCCTAAAAAAAGAAATAGGCCTATTGTAAAAAGTCTAGAAAAAGGTTTTCTGATTTCTGGATCTGCCTGGTTGATTTCATAGGGGATATATATCCCCCCTCCCCCGGATCGCCGCCTATGTACGCAATAAGAGTTCCGACTTTCGAGCTTGAACTTTTCTATCATTATAAATTTTACCAAAGTGGGCGGGGTGTTACCCCCTAGCCACGTTCCTGGTTGAAGTTTAGGAACATTATACTCGCACCCAATGCTGTTCTTTATGAAGTAGTAGTGAGATATCTTGATTAAAAGTGCGCGCGATGGGAAAGTAACATGACTCTTCTGCCCACACAAAATACGTTTTGGAAAAACTTTCGATTATTGCTGCCGCATTCGTTTTTTTTTTTTTCAACCTCAGTTTTTGTTTAAAGGGAGAAGGCAGTCCCCCCCCCCAAGTTTATTTTCAAAAAATTACTAAATCTTACAGATCTCCTCTTATTTCTCTCACAAGTATTTTCATAATGTTCCTGTGTAAAAATCATTGAATCTTGAGGGTAAACCAATGAGTTATTCTGCATAAATTTAGGAAATAAGTAACAAAAAAAATTGTCACATGATTGATAGGAGCCATTCCTGAACTAGTGTACCAGGGTACACTACTTCAAATTGGGGGGACTGCATTTTCCCTTTAAGATCTCAATTTCTTCGAGGGCCTGATGAAAACGCCTTGCGGGACGTCATTTAGTCCCCGGAGAGGCAAGGTGTGAACGGGTAGGTTACCCTTCAGATTCAGATATTCAGAGAGAATTTTTAAAAAACTGTACGTACAGATCATGATATATTTAAACATTTCATGTATTTCAGAGAATAAAGCTAACATGTAATTGGAAAAATGCTACCCTAACCATTAATGAACAAATATGACACACACCCGTTCATTGGTAAATGCATCTTTTTCGTTATTATCCGAGGAGAATGTAGATAGATAGGCTACTCATCAAGGCCCAGTGAACTCTCCCGCACAGCGTCAGAGCAATTATAAAAAGAACCGAAGTTATTACATGCCCCCCCCCCCGTCAGCAAAATCAAGCAGATCATCGGAGTGACTGAGTTTCAATGGGGTTACATATTTTATCTTACGCATAAAGACAAAACTGGAAAATTCTCCCAGACCGGGCCAGCCTTCCCTGATAGGAGGCAATGGTCCTCTGCCCCCATCTGGCCCCACCTTTGCAAGTACCTGCGGCTACCTTATATCTCATGACTCTGGAGGAGTTGCAACTCCTGTACAATAATTCCATTATCGCAAGACTCAAGAACATACTCAGCAGCTTAAAACTGTTGCCCACAAGGGTAACATGGTTGACAAGTATAGGATTATTCTTTATAATATTTTCTTACAGCATACAATATATGGCCTCAGACCACCCTTTTCAATCTCTTGGACAGTTGGAAACCCAATTTGGTCCTTTACAAATGGTCTGCTAATCAACTGGCTCTCATAATAGTTTGGAATACCATTAAAAAATTCCAGGAGTTACCATGGACTGTAGACAAATTTATGTCTTGATGCGTCTACCTTCACTAGTGAGAATGGACATATCCATTCATGCATTTCACCACACGCGACTCTGGGGACATATTTTTTTTTGGGGGGGGAGGGAGGCTAAGTTGCCATTGACCCCGAAGAAAACGGATAAAGAGAAGGCCCGTGGCCAGGAATTCTAACATAGGAGGCTCCGGTACCGCAAAGGTGGGCACCGAAGGAGACCGTGCTTGTAGCTAGTGGGGGGGGAGGGTAACTGGGCCCAAAGTTACCCTTCCCTGGCGGCAATTTCCCCCTCCTCTTGCTATAGAGACGTGGAATTTGTGGAACGTCTAACAAGTGAACGAAATAAGGCTTTGGCCAAGATGGTGCTTCTTCAGCTCCGGAAGCGTAGATGAAGAGTTGAATGTTTTTCGGTGACGGCGAGGGGACATGCTGCCACAGGCTACCATAAGGTCCCGGGGATGACTCAGCATAAGACTACACCTAGTTTATGCTAAAAAAGTTCAATGGTACTTTCGCGTTTATAATCTTCATAAGTGATACCACGTGCATTGTGAAGATTGCGCTCTAAGCACCGACGGATGCGATGGGTTGCTGAACTCGAAATATGAGGCGCGAGAAGCGCGACGAAAATTTGGGGTTATATTGAATAAGATTACACATTTTGTTCTTTAAGGAGAGTTGAAAAAAATTGGATTTTTATTGAAGAATCTTCCCTGAGCAAAACCAAGAAATTTGTGGGGCGATTGCATTCTTCGGGGATAACATTCATCAGCTTACACATTAAGGCTCCCTGACAAAATTGAAAAAAAAATTCTTACAAAATGTGTTTGTCACGATGGCGAGGATGAAGAAGAAATCTCGCAAAAGATAGGAAAAAGACTAAAAGAGGACAGAACTTCGCAACGATACATTTTCTGGTTTCTTTAGAATGACGCCTACACGGAAGAACAATATTTGTGGAGCCTATATCCAATATGTTTGAAACGGCGGGCGTCACCACTAAATAAAACTGAAGAAAAAAGCGCGCGTAGAGCGCGAAATTTTTTTTGAAGTAACAGGAAGAATTGTTACAGAACTCACTGACTACGGGCCTGATAAAGAGCGATTTGGAATATTTTCTGAGCATATCTATGTCCTCATCACTACTAGTCTATATCAAATTTTGCGCAATACGGAGGGGGCTACGAAAAATTTGGGGGTAGCCCCCCCGTGGAACCGCCCCTGAGTTTCACATTGTTATGGCACACACAAATATCTGCAGAGCTTCTCACCGGTGTTAAAGTGAACCAAGGTCTAGAATTAAAAGTATGGATATGTTAGAGGTTGGAAAATGAATCTCATGCATCCAACTCGTATTTTCAGAGGTTACTCTGTTGCTGAGTTATAAAATGTTAAAATTTATTCACTAAATATGAAATAGTTGATTGCATAAATTGAATAGTACAAAATGACATCACAAATTATTGCATGATCTGCCACTTTAATTAATGTGAGTTAGTTTGTTAGTTAGATGAGGTTTAACGGCCCAGTTTCCAACGGATTAATCAATGTGAGTAGAAAAGCTTCAACATTGTGTATTTCAGCTCAGGAATGTCTTGTAAAGATGGGAGTTTGATAATTCTGATGCACTTTGCAAGCTTCAACATTTATTTTTGAAATTTTAGAATACAGGCACACTTAAATGGAAACTTTTGTATGACTGTGCAATTATGAGGCTGAATGGATCTCTCTCCTCTTTATAAATTACCTGTTAATTACTTCATATCTAGTTTCTTTTTTGATGTTTAAGATGTATATTTTCAAACTTAGAACTAAATAGCTACTTCCAAAATTGACCCCTCGGGGCATCACAAAATTACAGCTGTCCTTGGAATGAAAGCTTAAATAACAAAGGATATCATTACACCCAGTTGACAGGTCCCTCCCTGTAAGTCACAAATTTGCACAAGTAGCTCATGTTTATTCATGATGTAGGTGAAAAACAGTACTTGTCTTGTAAAATGGTCAATATTTACTGGATTTTAATGGGAATTGCGGCTATTTTTTTTTATCATTTTTAATGCTTTTTACACCAAATAGGCAAGCATCACATATACATGTCTACAGACCTTTAATCATTTTTCCATGTCTCTTACCCTAATTTCAAGGTCTTTATCTTCTATGCATTACCTATGCATTGTCTTTGTGTGCCCAACCTTCCTGATAGGGGTGGCACCAGGATATGTCCAATGAAGGGGGGGGGGCTAGGAAGGCAAGCTCTCCGATGTGTAAGGAGGGGGCAACAACCCAAAGTCGCCCTGGCAATGCTGACAGGTTGCAAAACAGAATTAAACTATTTGAGTTTTTACTGAAGAAAGTTTGAAAAATTTGGGGGTTTTCCTAAGGTAAATTTGAAAATTTTGGGATTCAAATTTAAAAGTTTTGGAGTTTTTCAGGAAATTTGAAATCTTGGGCATTTTCATTGAAGAATATATCTTCTTATAGAGCAAAACCAAAATTGTCAGGGCAACTGTTGGCTGTCGGGGGTTACATGCCTTATCGTTCTTATCAAGGAATTTGAAAAAATTGCTCCTTGACAGAGTTGGAGAATTTCCCCCAAAATATTTCACTAATTCTAACGCTGATTATCAAAACACTATACATTTCATAAGAGAGATATAAAGATGTACTTCTCTGTGGTAATTAAATGTGAAGATGTGTATGTCTCAGGGTGAATGTGTATCAGCAACAATGAGTGATGTGAACTCCTCCAAAACCGTAAGTCCAATCACGTTCAGACTTGTTTTGGTTTGTACCTGATCATAAAAACTTTTGCATGCACAGCATAATTGCTGACATTAAGGTCAAAGTTCAAGTTAGCTAAAATTTTGGTTTTTGGCTGTTGTTTCCTTATCAGTATAATGGAAAAGTCATTGAACCACATGACATAGACAACCATGGGAAAAACATCAAAACAATGGACTTTTTACATGTCAAAGGTCAAGGCCATGTGGCCAAAACAGGTCAAAGTTCACATTATCCTATTAAACTTTTGTGAGAAAGTGTGTTACATACAGATTTATCGTGGGCTGCAAGTCCATTGAAGGTAAAATTTGTTGGGAAGGTACAGTACTTGATCATCATGGAGTCTTGTGCATATGTTGTTGATGTCATGGGTCAAAGGTAACAATTCAGAGGTAAAACCAGCTAACAACTGATTTCAGCTGTAAACTTTGTGAAAAAGTGTGGCAACCTCCTCTTAGTTCCTCAGTGATATCCACTGCAAACTTGTAGGATATAGTAGGCAACCCTATGCATGAAAACTTTGGCATTTGAAGCTGTGACAAAATATAGGATTAACTTACTGATGTTATTTACCATGAGAATCATAGACAAGATAAAATAGACAACTTGAACTATTCTACTGACACCACAGAAGATTTAATAACCTGCACCGTCTTCAAAGTTGAACATTAATTATTATCCCATATACACACAGGTTTTAATTAATTGCTCGAAAAATTGTTTAGAGGGCATAAAGCAGTCGCCCCAAACGTATTTTGAAACCACAGCAAAATCTCACACATTTGGTCTTATTTCTCTTCCAAGTATTTTTCATGATATTTCAGGACTTAAAAAATGCATATTCAAGGTAAACCATGGAGTTACTCTATATTTCACAATTCAATGAGAAAAATGTCATATGATTCTCAAGAGCCATTCATGAAGTTAAGTAAACTACCACACTAATCCAAATTTGGATGACTGTGTTTTCCCTATAAGCCTAATTATTTCTGACAGATTCAATTCCAACAAATTTCCACATGCGTAAGAAACATACTTGAATAAAAGTTCTGAGGAAATTTTCATCCTGAATTGAAGCCATTAAAAAAGGTGATCTCAAACCTCACAAATCTGTTGTCTAAGTGAGGTATATCTTATTTCCATCCCATGGCTTGAATTTCCAGAACCAATCTCCTCTGGTAGTAATTAGATGATAGTTCTGTTCATAGAGCGAAAGGAAGAATTAGCACAAGCTCAACTAAGCATTTTCTCCCCTTTTGTTCTAATGTGTTGTTACAGTCCTTTATTTGCACTCCAATGCAAAACATACCTGTATCAGGTGTTACGTTTGTGTCCTCATTAAGGTCACAGATGTAATGAAGCAAGATGTTACTAATAAAAGTGGTTTTAACGCAAACAATTCATCATAGGCACAAAATTTCACTGAAATGAGAATTGCTGTAACGAATACAGACAAAAGTTTAAAATTGTACAATTTCATATTAGAACTGACAATGAAGAGCTAACGAGCTCACCACGAGGAGTGGTACCTTAATTGTTATCACTGTTAATGTGACAATGTGTCACTCATCCTATTTGATCTTATAAGTATTGTGGTAAACATTTTTGGGAGAAAATTAAGATAACCATTGCTATTACTTTCAAATATTGCTTTAGAGAGTCCCGTAGAGAGTTGGATCTCACTCCTAACATCTTCCGACAAATACAATTACAGTTACATAATTAAATGTAAAATCTTACAAAACTACAGTTACTGATAAAATTTTGAAAGAAGTTTTTGGTTTATAAAGTGACTGTTTCTGACCTTTATAGTTTTTTCATAGTACAACTGTGATAGCTATAGGCCTATGTAAATGCTCTACACATAAATACTCTTATGATTACATAATCTTAGTAAAAGTATGTATTTCATATATTTAATTTATGTGTTTAAATTGATATAATTAAACTTTTATAAACAATTAAAAGTATTTGACTCGTGGATTGGGAGAATTTCACTGCTTGATTCAAATTGGAATGATAAGAATGAAGGCACTAATTATATTCTTGATACATACATACTTGAACATAACACAAAAAAATTGGGAATGACTTGGTATATAAATTCAAGAAACAAGATATTAACTTATCCCTACCCAGGGTTTGTGCAGTATGCAATAGTCATGAAATCAAATTGTATTTCCACTTTCTAGGCCTAGAAACTACTCACCAAACTGTTGTGAAAAAATGACAAAAGTCAAGAAATACTGAGAACAAATCACCGCCCTTGCAAATATGTAATAATTCAAAGAAACAAGCTAAAAACCATCAATTTCTAAGCATGATATCTCTTAAAAACAATGATGAAATCTTCTACATGAATTAACATCTTGATCAACTTAAAAAATAAAAATTACAAATACATAAATTGCAGTTTTGCATAGCATTGTGCCATCCAAGTTTCCATACCTAAACCTCACATCTGCATCTATATGTTGTGGCTGAGGTCCATACCTGTACAAACTGGTGTAGGATTATGCCGTTACTTGCTGCAACTGCCTAAGACAGTTTCATTCATGCTTTGCATTGTTCATTGCACCAGATGTTTTCTATAATTTATTCTAGCAATCTTCTGGTTAAACATGCATCCATGCTGTCACAGTAAATGAGGACACTTCCAGTTGATCTTCTGGAGAGTTTTGTACTATCTCTTGAATTTCAACACATCTTAACCTAAAAGAAAGAGAATGATGACTGCTTATAACTTTCATATTTCTCTACTTAAAATTTCTAAAATACTAAAACCATTTTTTTTCACTTAAGTTAAAAGTGCATGATTGTCAGTGTCCTGTTCACTATGGAAGAAACTAGCCAAACAAAAGAGGAACAAAGTATTGAGATGATCTAGGGCATTCACTTAAATTTCTGTCACACACACTGCAACTGAAGGGTTTTCAACTTTTTTGGAAGGTTTTGACCTCCTCTGACACCCCTCTTCCATGCTAATATTACAATTTTAAAATCTTCTTCAGTGCATATAAGTAAAATTTAGATCAGCAGGAAAGTAAGAATGTGGTATTACCTGTGACCAAGCATTGCCTGCAAGTGTGACTCATGTGGTGATGTTTCTTTTGATGATATAAGGAGTAGTATCCCACCTCTCTTTGTCACCTCCTGCATACGCACTAACCAAGCTGAAAATGATGAGATATAACATTTCAACTAAACATTGCAGCTATGATAATATCAATCAGTGACAACATAATACCTGACAGGGTAGCTGGCAAGTTCACTTTGTTCTGTGCATCAACTCGTACAGGCAAGGCCCTAAAATACAGTATCCTGAGGATGTTCAACTGTTGCAGCCAGGCCCATAGCCAAAAGGGATCAAAGCCGCCCTGAAAATTTTTTTGCCACCCTAGAAAGTTTCAAGATGCCATTGACCTAATACATTTTTACACATTTGGCCCCCTGAAAAATTTTTGCCCCCCTTCATTACCTTGTCTAGCTATGGCCTGGCTGCAGCTGCATAAGTCAATCCTGAAACAAGGAGGACCTAGATCAAATGACCCACACTGCCTCCCCTTGCTCAATTCACAAAAATTTACAAGTGGTATATGTCACCATGTAATCAGC
This sequence comes from Holothuria glaberrima, assembly GCA_009936505.3. Classification (NCBI taxonomy): domain Eukaryota; kingdom Metazoa; phylum Echinodermata; class Holothuroidea; order Aspidochirotida; family Holothuriidae; genus Holothuria; species Holothuria glaberrima. Next base: position 1,543 of record WURT03378736.1, on the reverse strand, counting down.
TTTATGATTGGTTTTTTCACATCTAAGGCATGGACATTTCATTTCTGTAGCATACATGCTGTAAGTTATACTAACTTTAAAGGAAATAACCACCCAACCCTATTTTGGAGCAGCAGCTTAATAATCCAACATTTTTTCTTCCCCTCTCAAGCATTTTTATGTTTCAGAACATCAAAATTTAAGGTGGGATGACTGCTAACAGAATACAGACACATTTCTCCCAAACCAGCAAGATTTGAGTCTTAAGAATTTCTCTCTCCCAAACCGCTGTACTTCTCAGCTTTTGTATCTACTTCTTTTCTATTGGAAAGCAGTATGTACCTAATACAGCTTCTGCTTAGTATGGAACACCAAATCAAAACCAGATTTTGACCTCTGGTAGCTTCTAACCTCCTCTCACAACAAAAGAGTTCAGTTCTCTAAATATGAAAAACCTATGATACCAAGTATAAAAGGTATCCAGATGCAAATGATATCATTCATACCTTGAGCTTGAGCGATTACAAGCAGTTTTCAAGGTTTTCATTGTTTCACTCCTAGTGTCCTCAGATAACCTTCGGCCTCTGCCATAAGGTTTCATTAATGATTATGATACATCCACATGCCAAGTATGACTTATATCCATGCTTGCTTCCTTGAGATATCATGTTTTTTTCTGGTGACCTAAAAGTGACCTCCGCCCTTTACCAAAAATGTGAGGGTTCTTCCTCTCAATATGTAAATTTATATTCTAAGTACAAAAGGTATCTACCTTTCCTATCTTGAGATACTGCATTAATGAGGTCTTTAGTTTTTTACCTCTGGTGACCTCACATGACCTCTGACCTCTATCTCGAGCAATTTGGTTCTTCCTCTCACTGTGATAAATCAACATTACAAATATAAAGTGTCCAGCTGTGCACCAATGTGTTTCACAAATGCCTTCATATAAGTTTGAGCTCTGCTTGATGTATGTGGATTTTTCTCCAGGTGTTTCTATGGTTGGCACCTCAACGTGCTATCAAAATTGGTTGCCCATTGGAGTTGGTTGTGTCCTTCAGAGGACCATACACGCAGTTATAGCCTCAGACTTAGCTTTTTTTCTTTCTGAATTATTGTATCATATGCCATTGGTTCAATGGATGTACACATCATTTAATAGATGATGTAGTTACCTTTCTTATTTGTCAACCTATGAAGGCTATGCATTACAACAAGGTCAAAGTTACCAAGTTCAAGAGGTATCCAAGTCATCTGTAAAGAAATGAGGTGAAGAGATTACCTTATGTAAATCATTTCCACAGTTTCAAAATGTTAACACAAAGTATATGAACCAAGTTTATACTATTAGAGGGGGATATGTGCTAATAGGCCTACAAACACCTTATACTTCAATATACTACTCAGTGGCTGTTCAAGCATATAAAAACCAAAAATTTCTGAAAAAGGAGAACCTTTATATTGTCGGATATTTGGGCCAATCGTAGTAACGAAGGCTTGGTACGGGATCTTGGGGTGTAGCTCCAAAGGAAATCACGCAAAAAGGAAGACAGTTCAAGTTGAT
>WURT03378735.1:0-29243 GCA_009936505.3 Holothuria glaberrima | reverse complement strand
AGTCCACAAAAATGAAAGTTTCATGAATGGTTTTGGTGAATAGTTTAATGTGTGAATTGTCCTACACAATCAATTATGTGAGCCTGCACAGTATGAAACTGACTTCTAAAATGACCTTTCTAGTCAAATGTAGGCCCTATACTTGCATTTACAAAACTGTCTTGAATGCTACGTTGTCAAATGGCCAGACTCGCAACTGGCACGGATTTGGGGAATCTGGAATTACAATAAGCTCAGAACTGGGGGGGAAAGTCTCGAAACTGAGGAACCTGGAATCAAAACTGGCTAATGATCACATTATGTGGACTTGGATACAGCCCCGATAAATACACCAAAACTTGGGTAAAACAACAGGTGAAATCTTGCCGCAGACTAAGATTTGAGTCCAAAGTTTCTGTTAAAACTAAATTCCTACTGTACTCCCTAGTGCCTGTTGGCACAAAAGGTTCCTTTATCCTGCTCTAAGTTATCCTACTTTTTCTTTAAGTCCTGAAAATTGAAGCAGAAAGTCTGAAATGAGTAATCCTTCAGAAGCTATGTTCAATGAGCCAGAGGTGTAGACTTCAACCTTTTAAGGGTTTAACATCATGCATCTGTCACATGTGACCTTGTTCTAGAGTGGATGAAATGAACAGTGGCTTAATGTCCATCATCTTAGCAAAACGAAAACAGAGTAATGATCATACCTCCTCATAAGTAATGATCAATGATGTACACACTAGCAGTACCCTCACATACAGCTAGCTAGTGCCAAAGGGACCATACCTGTCTCTTATAATGTCACAATGTAATCAAACTGTTGCCCCCTGACTTCCTTAGGTAGTGTCTTGGGGGCCACCATGACAATTGATATACAACAAAGTGATTCCGCAAAACAGATATCGATGGCACATAAATTAAAGACATAGTATACTTTACTAGGCCTATTATGTACCCAAGTGTGGCCTTTAAATGACCTTAGCATGTACAAGGTTTCACAAGGTTTTGTTCTTATTTCTTCAGCTTTAAACCTTTTGCCCCAAATTCTTTTATCTCACTTAGCAATGCCAACACTACAGTATACACTGTAACAGGACTAACTTTTGCTACATTATGTACAAGTGCTTTGTTTTACCCTCTATGTTCCATCGCTTGACTACTAAACATGATCCTGTTTTGAGGACTACACATACAATACGTACTATGGTTTCCCATTTAGTACCAGAATCATGCATCTGATCTACTGTCTTCAGTAGGTCAGATGATCGGTGAGTTATCGGTGTGTTCAGCCCTTCTGCACTGGCATGCCAGCAATAGGCAGTATACATTTACATTTTTAACTTGAGTGGGCCTAGGCTAGGCTATGCATATGATCACAAAGTCTGAGAAAAGGGATCATTGATTGGAGAATAGCCCCTTCTGAAGAAGCCCAATACTAAAACATATATAACATAATAGGTTAGAGGGCAAAGGAGGGCTAGGGCCCATAAGATGCCCTGAAGTACAAAACCCCTTTACTCAAAGCAAACAACCAACCAACACCTAACGTGCCCAATACAATTAGATTCTACAGTACCACAGTCATGGAAGAACTTCTTAAACTTTAAAGCAATGCACTGATGTGATAATAATCAAGCCTTGCAGGATGCTTCACTTGCTTCTTTCTTACAATGGCTTTGAACCTGAGTTGTCATAACTTCATAACATGGTACAACTATAGAATCAGTGTTTACGCTAGGATTTTCCCCTGTGCTTAATTTTCTTGGGCGGGATTTTAGAAATAGAGGGGGATATTAAAATGTTGAAATATTTCAGTTCATACCTGTCACGCAGCTTCACGTGTCAATGTATAATTAGCACTGTGGGTAATTCTCCACACAATCAATGGAGCTTCGTAATAGACTTTGTGTGTGAACTTATGGCTGGGCCTGGAATCACTCACAGGCTGCCAATAGTGTATTATTCATAATGAGAATCTGTCCATTGGATCGACTTGGCAATGTCCTGTATCATATGAAAGGAAGAGTTAGCCGAGTTAGTGAATCAAGGTTTCAGAATGAAGTAATTTCTGAATGAAATATTGTTCTATTTTTGGTTTTTTCTTTAAATGGTCGCAATATTTATGAAACGTTTCAAATGCTACTTTATACTTTTCCATTTCTTTGTATAAAACACATTGTGGGAATTTCCCTACAATGAATTAGTTTTCAGGGAGAATCACAATTTTTTTGCAGGAATTCCACAACCCCACCTGCTAGCGTAACACTGTATAGAACACAGGTCCACTGTTTATCTCTTCATAGTATCCGGATTCGATCACACCTTTTCGTTCTCATGGCTCCTAGCAATGTAGAAGCAAGATCAACTTCAAGATTCCTTCTCTTGACTTTGAAATAATTTGTCTTTAAATTTAATGTGTTGTGTGTTGTTCTCAAATAGCTCAGGGTGCAGAAGCAAGATCGCATCCATGAATCCGCGAATCCACTCCGAGATTCCTTCCCTTGACTTCGAAATATTTTGTTTTTAAAAGCCAGTATGTTTGTGTCATTCTGAAACAGCCCATGGTGTGGAAGCAAGATTGAACCAGGGAATCAGTCTGAGATTCCTTTCCTTGATTTTGAAATAATTTGTCAATGTAGGTTATTGTGTACTTCCTTTGGCTTATAAAGGTACATAACTTGCTGTGTAAAAGTTATATTCTTTATTTGTATGTAAAGTAGAAAAACAATAACGAAACAAAACGAACAAAACCAAACAAATTTGTTGCGTGACGTTCTCTTGAAAATAGCTCAGAAGTTGGGATGTGGAAGTAAGATTGCAGTAGACTATATCACTAATCATTATCCCCCAATCCACTCCTACACCTAGCCCTTGAATAGTGGTGTGTGTTTCCGCTACACTCCTCCATCACGTTAAACCGTCCTTTTACCAAAACGTCGCCGTACTAAAACGTCCCCGCTATTGGTCAAAACGTCCCTGTGTTAAAATGGTATGTACTTTAGAATACACGCCATGAAATAAGTCCACGGTGTAGCCGACTACGCCGTCACAATGTGGCCAGTGTAGCCGGCGTGGCCACATCAGGGAAAAGCTTTGGACTTTTTTGCAACATTTGTTATAATTTGTTAACCTTGCAGTATGTTAGTGTGTACAAGACCAGAAGGATGTCTTTACTTCGCGACGTAGCCGGTGGAGCTGGCGTAGCCACTCCAGGAAAAACATTTCGACTTAGGTTTGTTTTTCAATATTTCTTAACAGAATTATTAAAGGGGAACAGTAGTAGCCATTTGACCCTTCACATATGTGTAGTACACATATAAATACCACAGATAATCTTTACCTGGTGGACCTTAAATGAAACCTTTATTAAGAAGAATATATTTCAAATTTCCCTTGCTTGCTGACATGAGCGCAGGCATATTCGAAGAAAGATGACTGGATATCAGCTGATTGCTAACGTAGAATGCGCACCTCCCAATTTCCAAAGCAAAATGTTGTCAACTCAAGTAGATTTGAGGAGACCTTTTTAGTTCTTTTGATTCGTGGTTCAAAATTTCAAACTAATAAATTTTAAATTATAAAAAATATATCAAGCATAAAAAAGAGTTTTTGTGCAATTTTTATGTCCCAAACTAAAAACAGTAAAAACACTAAAAAATCTGATGCATTTAGTCTGTTAGGAGACTTCCATGTATTGTTTGATTATTTAACTTTGAATTTTACAACTTTTGTTGTCAGACTGGCAGTTGAGAATCCAGAAAAATCTAAAATGTTTTGACAAGTATGATCGTATCCCTTCGGACTATGGCGATGCAGTGCACTGCTGCAGTGGTCAGTTCCATGCATGTGTATGGTAGTATGCCATTGAGTTAATACAGATTTCGAGCTGCACTTGTAAGTGTAGGGTGAAGGATTTTTCTCAATCTTTTTAACTAGTTTAAATCGTAGGTATCAAGAAAGAAGAAGGATGTATGATGATTTTAGAAAGTAATGCAAATACTTCTGGATTTTAATGGCGAATTTAACTGTTGCATTCTTTGAAAATTAGGGATAATTTTGACGTTACAATGAATACTGTAGGTGTGTGCATACAGTACAAACTACACAATCAGTTGTTGTACAACCTGCGGCAAGGTGCAGCTATGACATCACAGTTCCGTTGCATTGTGGGTAATAACACAATATCATGACTGCCTACGGGGTGGCGTTTATTGAGTTTCAGAAATATTCTTGAAAAACTCATGTTTCATTAGATATTGAGTTATATTAGTTTTAAATGGAGTCACAATGCTTGGAAAAATGTGTTCTTCATATTGTACCTGCTTAGAAAGCTGTACAAGTGTACCTCTTTAATGTAGGATAATATAATATGTTTTTTTCAAGATGTAGCCGATGTAGGCGGTGTAGCCACTTGGGGGGATAACTTTGGACTAAGTGTTAGGCCTGAGTCTACTTTTGCAAACTTACATGCACATTGTGCATCAGCTAGGCCTATATCATAATCATGAGTTGTTCTCAAAAAAACTAAGTATAGAATTGAATTATATAGCCAATTAATTTTGGGGGTGTTTTCACGTGGCGGGGTATTCTATAATGAGGCCTAGGCCCTACTCCATTCAAACGTCTCCGCACCAAAACGTCCATAGGTTGAGTGAGTCATTTATAGTTATAGCCTATGGTAGTTTTTTTTTCAGATAGATCCATATTCTTTGTAATGTTTCATTTGTCGTTTCCTTTTTCTGTTTCTTCAAGGAAAATGAAGTACAAATCACAACTCACAGTATTAGTTGTACCTACCGGTACATTAAATGCGTGTTATGCACACAGTGCAGTACTAAGAATGTACAGCGGCGATAAGTGGGCCTACTGGGCCTAAGCCCTTGCCTGGCCTAGTACTTACTGTAGGCCTAGACCTAGTCCACAGTCTGCTGACCTAGTATGTGGGGTCGCTTATAGGCTTCCCATACTAGTCCAGGGAGAAAAGTGTACGTGAGACTGAGAACTAGGCCTAGGTACCCTAGACTTAGGTCTAGGTCTAGTTCCACGAAAGAAGTTGCACTCCACTCCCCCAGCAATTTATAAACGACACCGCCAGTCCGCCACCTAGACTAATGTTACAATAAAAAGCTAAGAAAAACGTGGATGACCTACCTCGCCCGTCATCGAATAATGGCGTCATATGTTTCTTTCTTTTAAAAATTGCACATTTACGGGTTGTGAAGGAACACAAGAACTGGAACAGTGGAACTTTAAGTACCGAGCAGAAGTGTATTAGTAATGGTGTGAAGGATTCATGTTCAAACTCAGTGCGTAGCTAGTAAATATTAATTAAGCCAGGCCAGTATGGGCCAGTAACACCGTACACGTACGTACACGTGAGAGAGTTCGCGAAACACTTCATAAATGTTCAACAATCTGAGAACAGCCTGAAGCTAGCACACGGTCAGACCAACATTCCACATCTTACAGAGCTAGTGTGCTACGCTGTATGGGGATTAATTCTGTACGCTTAGTAGGATCATAATAATGTCTATCCTGAGGGCCTCACATCCCTAATAATCAGAGCCATATATTGGGTTTTCAGTCTGGTGGGTTTATCATTAACCAATGTTCCGTTCTGAGAGTCAGGGCTGGGGTAAGAAATGCTGAATAACCTCAATACTAGCCGCTTGGGGCATGTTGATAGTGTCAAAGGGCCGCTCACTTAATTTGTCGCTGCGCGGCCGCCTAAAACTCCCAGCCCCGCCGCCCCTGACCACAGACTATGTGATTCATGTCCACTCCACTGTGACCAAGCAATGGAGGTAGTCTTCAGCTCGTGAACCATGTCTCCATAATTATAACCTTCATTTGAAGCTTTTCTGGAGATGTTTAACCATTGTCTGGAGCTGTTTTCAATTTTTTAAAGAAACCACTTTTCCCTGCATGTAACATCCTCTAATCGTCTCCGAACGTCAGTGTGTATTGAGTAAAAGAAATTCAAAATATAGGAGACAGGAAATAAGACAAAGAGCATTTATTTGGTGAAACCAGGGAGTTTTTATTTGTTTTTGTCCAAAAACTCTCTGGTGTAACACAAGGCTCTACTAAGCACGGTGTGGTCATTCCATCTCTGAAATACTTAGAAGAGGACGGAGGGGATGGGTACTCATATGTGGTAGCTTTGGATTGCTATCATTGGTATTGATTTCTGGAGAAGCATTAGAAAAAACAACTTAAAACAAATAAAAACTTTACGTACTAATTGTGACAATAGTCAATTTCCAGAACATGAGATTTCAAAATTGAAAATATTAAGATGCTTAGATCTGGGAAGCATTTTCTGTCAAATTTTTTTGCACGCTACGCGCCAACCCCTAGTGGTGCTCCTCTAACGACGCTAAAATAGTGGGCCTAATCGTGAAAGGGCCCACAAACTTTTCTGGCCCCGGGTCCCTACAAGCTAAATCCGGCCCTGACCCGATCCGTCTGTGTGAGAAACCGAGCATCAACCCACTACGCCATCAAGAACTCGTTAAGCATAAAGCATTTCTAATCATGCTATAGTCACAACATCCGTTATACCATAGTTAATATACACAAATATTAAGTATGGTTACACGTGTTCAAAATCAGGTAATTTAGATATTACTGTAACATTTGTGCTTGTGAAAAAATAAATGTTGTTCTCTGTAACTTATCTTTACAATGGTAGTAAAATTCAGCCCTAACTTATCGTTGGTCACGAAACGCAGACACTTGGAGGAACCGCCCACTGTCTATTTAGTTTAAACAATATGGTTCTTCCTCTCAATATGATAAATTTATATAGTATGAGTAAGTATGAAAATTGTCCATTATGCTAAATGAGATATCATGTTTACAACCAGTTTTTAAGAATTTCACCTCCGCTGACCTCAGATAACCTTTGACCGTTTCCAAAATTAATAGGATTTATTTCTGACTTTAACGCATCCACATGCAAAGTATGAAAACATCCATGCTCGATAACCTCAAATGACCTTTGTCCTCCACCAAAAACAATGGGGATCTCTCTCTCTCTTAATATTATAATTCCATATTCCATGTATGGGAAGTATCCATCATTGCTATCTTGAGGTACCGTTTTTACAAGCCAAGCGTCACAAGCACACACAAACACCCTCCCCCAAACACACACACATACACACACAATTGACAGCGTGAATGCATAGATTCCTTTTGTCTTCGGCAAGGAATAAAAAACCCAAACTGCCGATATTTTTGTTCTCGATATCCTTTCGGGAACCCGTCGCCTTTGCCGGGGTTTCAGACTGCAGTCCCACTTCGGGGAGCTTTTCTGGACCCCTATCTGCACGGTATACCTCGGAATTGAACATTCGTACCTACTATCCTGACTATGTGTCCCGAAGAACTTGGAAAAATTCTGCGACAAAAGAACCACGACTTCCTGAGCTCCCTTCACCCCATCCCTCAGTGGCGGAGCTACCAAGTTCTGCAGGGGGCGTTCGCCCCCCCCCCCCCGAGGACTCAGATCGCAGTCGGCACCCTTCTTAGGTTTTAACCGTACTTCACTTTTGCACCATTACTGGCATTGCTTCCAAACAACATGGTTTAATAGTGTTATTTTTAGTCCCAGACAACCAAATGCCCAAACAGCGGCTGTTATCTGTACTATATTTTTATGAGGAGGGTTACCGTATGTTCTGTGATCTAGGAGGTAGGTTTAGCCCAAACTTGTCTACACGCTATGTACACACTAATGTATGGTTGAGCTTTGCTTAGGTCATTGCTTCCCAACCGAGCGTGATAATAAGCTTACAAAACACACAAAGTGACCTTTAATTCACCCTCGCAGTCCCAAGAAAGATGTTGAGAAGGGCGCAAAAGTAACTGTTGCAAAAATAGTCCTGCTCCGGTCCGCCATAATTGTCAGCATAAACAATAAAAATGGTCTATCCAGATCCCAAAAATCTCCCACAAACTGTTTCACAAACCATTTGAAAGAGCAGTCTGGTTAAAATAAAATAAAACTATTGTCATAGTGGGAATGGCTTACTCATATCTGATGAGCAGCTTCCTTTTTGCTTTCCTGCAAGTGACCATTTTCAAGGGTACATGGGCATTATAACCGGCTCGCTTACTCCGTAAATACAGAGTGGTTATCTGAAAAAGTGTGAAAATGCCATAGAAATGCTTCTTTCTGTACTTTCTTGATTTTTAAATGCAAGGAAATCACATCTAATAAAGTTTCCTTTCATTTTCCCGGAGAAGGTACTCTAGATGGCCAGGCAGACCTTCGGTCTTGGCCATTTCCAACAATGCACTAAATGACTGGATGCTGCAAAGCGGTCACATAATGATATACGATCATATCATGAAAACTTACGGTTCTTTGCTGTTTATCTCGATTTTCAAATGCCAAAAATGTACATCTAACAGCGATTAATTTCCCAAATATTGCCCCCCCCCTCCCTAGGTTTCTTACCGTTGGCTCTAGCAGATTTAATCTTTATCCTCACAGAGTAAGTCCGTTTTTACGTTAAATCTTGAATCTGGACCTGACAAAAACATGACCATTAAGTGTATTAAAATGGTCCGTCGCCTTTATGATAGAATATGAAAGGAATGTAAAAATGGAAACATGTTCTCATAGAAATACTTGGGGCGTATGAATGGGAAAGCAGTTTTCTACCAGGTGGGGAAATCTGAAAGAAAAGGTTGAAAAGCCATGATCTAGATCGTGTTGAGGCATAGGGTATCTGCCTACTTCGAAGCGCCCCTACAGACCATTCTCACCTCCTCTAAACGAATTCCCTAGCTCCACCACTGGCACCCCTTATATGATGTCTTTGTCAGGACAAACTACGAAAAGTTTACAGGGTAAAGGAAAAACATTAACAGGGGAAATAAGGAACATTCAAGAATTGAAACAATATCGTTTTGGCTTGTTCACGCACTGTATAGTAAGGTACCAATACGTAAGGATGCTGGCGAAAAGAGGTCCCCGGCACTTTTACTTGTATTTCATACACTGCAGCTTTACAGAAATTCATTTATATTAATATACTTCAACTGAATTCTAAGATTGTCGAAAGGCCCCAAACTCCAAATGTTGAGTACGTCGTAAGTTCAAGTCCACCAGAGACTTGACAGTGAGCCTTTTCCCGTTTTGCGGTTTTAAGATTATTGCTCTTTTCCAGTCTCCTTCATTTCTAATTGTCGAGTTTTTGCAGTTGCTTTCTCTTCCATATCTTCCTTGTTATTGCTTTGATCGACTCATCTGCGTTCCCACCTTTCTTTTCTTAATCAGGCTTCGTTTTGTCAATCATGTCTTACTGCAAATTTCCAAATCAGGTCACAAGACGCTGTTGCATATAGCCTACATTATCAGGTCCTACAACTCCCACCCTTCCAGATAATTGGTAATAGTTTTATAAATATTTCCCAATTTGAGGTGAAACGGATTCCATACCGTATTACATGTACTTAACCTCGGCTACTTTATTAGCCTGGGCCACTGTTTTTATTGAGACCGTGTTAGCTTACCTTTCCAAAAGAAATCTTCCTTCTCTTCAAAAGCATTCAGTCCTCACATGATATCATGCAAAATTTCAAGTCTCAAGACTCTTCAACTCTGACCTTATTTTATGTTTCCTCCTTAACATTAACCTTGTGACAGGATATCATGCATGATATGAAAATCTCAAGACAAGAATGTGACACATTACAGAACAAAATGTTTGCAAAAGCCAGCTTGGTATATTTAAAAGATTAGCGATTTCAAAATATTTTTTCCATTGTCACTGTGGATTGAGCCTCTTAGGTATACCCCCAAAGAATCTGCCAACAATCAGGGGCATCGATTTTCAAAGGGAAGGGGACACCCCTCCAGGCGCATAGCTACGGGGGGATTAGGGCCATGAAAGCCTCGTGCCCCCAGTCTCCCCCCCCCCACTGGAATTCAGGCTCTTGAAAAAAAGTCGGCTATACTTTTTCACCTCTTGCCTCACTCAAATTATTATCTTTGGTACAGCAAATTCGACCTAATCTATCTCATATTAGAAAACCGAACCCAACTGATTTTCAGTGCAAAATTTCGGCGCGCTTCGCGCGCATTTGTCACCTTACGCACTCCATATCTTATAATCATTATTGGGGCAATAATACATTTATTGTAACCAAATCCCATTTACGACAAAAGTACATCTTTGACCTCTGCAGGGACCTACCATCAGTAGAGAATCTTAGAGCAATATAATAGCACAAGTAGCGTACTCGGTAACATTCGTATAGCGTGTACTATTTGTCGTTACACATTTTTACGAGTACCATGCAACAGCCAAAATATCACAAAATAATGATAATTTCTAAGCATGTGCCAATTAATTGAAGGATTTGACATTTTGCATCTAAGTTACCTTACCTTACCAAACTTTTCTCAGGGGGGGGGAGTTACCCCTCCACTTACACAACACACTTTTCCTTTACAGTCAATCAAAAGAAAAAAATCAAGCAATTGCAAAAGTTTTCCAATATATGATCTATTCGAAAAGTTATTAAAGATAGCACCATTTTGCGTCTAGGCCATCTTAAATGAACAAAAATTTCTCAAAGGGGAGGGGACACCCCATCCCCTTAGACCCCTCCCCCGGGACATCACCTGCACAAGGTGACAAAGGAAGGATTCGCTCCAGGTTCAAACTACTTCCGATGCGAATATGCACATTTTACACCGACATTCTGGGTGTATCTTGGTGGACTTCCAGCATCATCTTCTGCAGTGCCCTCCATCACCAACCCCTGCGCGACGTCACTGTGCAGATATGCCGAAAAGTGTCAATGCCGGCGTCAAACGTACAAAAGAGTCAAGATTTTTCAAAGTAACTTACCAGACTGTTTTTTTTTCTATTTCAATAAACTATTTCATGCCTATATCATGACATGAGTTCTCACAATAAAGGATGTTTAGAAAACTTTAGAGCAACTTGCAAGGCCTGGGAAGTGTCATTTCCGGCGATCTAGGAGGCCTTTTTAGCTAAAATTTTCTGGTACGCTGCGCGCCAACCAATGGCGGCGTTCCGCTTAAATAATAGCAACGCGCCCTCCCATGAAATGGTCAAGCCCCCCAGCGCCCCTGCCTAAATGATCCTGGCTACGCCACTGCACCACTCCCCTTAGACCCCTCCCCAGGCCGGCGATCACACAACATACTGCATGGTCCCTCTTTGAGAGAAATCCTGCGTACGTCACTGATTACTACCGTCTTGTACATTGTAATTATCTAGGAAATTCGGATCGTACAACTATGTCAATGGGAGTCGGTCTCCAAGAAATGCAGTTGGTCCCAAAATATTTCACCACCACCCCCCCCCCCTGCAAATTCATGTATACACGCCCCTGCCAACAATAGGTGTCTTTTGTCCTTGTTCCACTGTGAGCTGTACTTGGCAAAGAAAGACACTAGTTCATTAAACTTAACAAGGTCTCTCTTGGCGTTTTCTCTGCCGTCTTCAGAAACGAACAACAATGGTGGCTAAAACATTAATTCAAGAAATTTTCTTCCCGCCAAAATATCAACTGATGAAATAAGTCCCTAGCATTTTGGTGGGTGCAGTGTGGTGCACAACATGTTGTTGTAGAGATGAACTCAACCTGTGACGTGGATGTTGAAACAAAATAAATTCAAGTACTCATTAAGCAAAAAATGTTCGCAAGGAAAGGTATGTTAGGCAACGTTTTGCTCTATATGATTCCGCCACGAGAAAACTTAGGCAGTTGATCAGTGAAGTGTCAAATTGTAAGCCCTTTCAAAAACTTCAATCGGTCACGATGTTACACACATTTGGAAACATGGAGGCTTTGATATGAGGGCTTATTGTCCCCCCCCCCCCCATTCTAATCTTCCCCAACGTGGTGCCGGATCTCCCGACAGGCGTGTCGGGCTGTTGCCACCTGTCCTCCTTCTAACAATACCGTCCTCCTCTGGTGAAACTTCTGCTGTATAGACCTTATGCAAATGATGTCACAGAGCAGAAAGTGCTCCCTCGTTTGGAGGCAAGCTTGTATCATTGTAAGTTACACCAACAAAAGCAGAAGGCTGCAGAAAGATTTGTCAAACAATCGGGTGCGCTCGTAAGTCTACTACACGTGCGTGCTAATTCTACTACGTACGTGCCATGTGCATTACTGTTTTGCCTCCAAAATGACGTCGCGTAACGTCAATGCATAAGGTCCATAGCGATTCAACTCCGCGTATGATTTGGTGAGGAACACTCTTAAACAACACAGGAAAACTATTCCTTAGACCGTCAAAACGCAACATTAAAAACTGGCCTCTTTTAGACCTCGAAAACAGACAAAAAGAATCCCAGGTAAGAGGTTCAACACCAAGGCCCTTAAAATTGACCTTGAGGCTGGCCTTGTGGTGAGGCCTGGCCTCGAGACCTCCAAAACTTGTACCAGGCCCTGGACAATTCCGACCCAGGTCAATTCCAAATTTAAATGGTGGAGAAAGTCTGACAGTGAATGCCATGGGTGGGAATTGCCCAGGAGATGTCCTGTTACGTTTGTCGTATTAATGTTTAGGGGGAAAAGAACACGGTTTCGTTTTCTCCTCAAGTTTATCCAGTGTGAACGACCCAAATGCAATACATCCATCAGTTTGTTTCGAGTTGTATCAAATAATGTTCACATGGCACCAGACTGAAGCACAAGGGCTGCAAATTCTTTAAGCAGGCCCTTGTGACCTGCTATGTCAGTAAAGTTTCGCACTACCTACATGTATCAAGTAAAAATTAAGATGTTGACATACGGGGCATTTGGCTATATACATACAATATTTCTTTGAGCTGCCTTTTGTGGGCCTACAACAGAAATATTACATTTGTGATAAACAAAAATAAGTTATAACGTTATTCAGGTATTGCCCACAATGTAAAGAAATTTTACAAATATTCAAACTCCCATACGATATATAAAATATTACAGCATCCCGCAGTTTCATCAGTTAAGCAAGTCAAATGTTATAAGGAAATGGTTTCGCTAGTATTGCAAGACTTCCTAGGTTTGACCTGTAGGCTAAGTAACATAACATAACATAACAAGTTTAAGGGCAAAGGAGGGCAAAAAACCCATAAGATACCCTGTGAAACTAGGCCCAAAACAAGGCTCAGCACAATCAGGTTCTGCCACAGTCACAGTAAACTTGTCAATGTTTATCTTTAAGCAATTGACTGAAGTGGCATTAACAACCCACTCAGGCAGACTGTTCCACTCATTGACAACTTTATGAGAGGAGCTGAACTTTCTGATGTCAAGCCTAGAGAAATACGCCACCAGCTTCTTACAAAGGCCTCGAACACGGGAATTAGCACAATTCTCTAAGTAGTTACAATTAGAAAGAGAATTTCTTCCAGAAAGGAATTTAAAAACCTGCAGCATATCCCCCCCCCCCCGATACGTCACTGACCCCAATTGGCCTCCGCAACGAATATATAAATCTTCATATCATTAAAAAGACACGACGTCAGTCCTTTACATCATGTAAAGTTAAATCGACGTTAGTTGACGTTGTTGCGACACTTTCATCTCCATAATCGGTATGTAAAGTTGGCTGCGGCTTTTTGTATTTATCTATTCGGTGTCGGAAATGTTCTTGTTTGTAACTGTCTCGTGAATCTAGATAGCTCTTTGGCCCATTTGTTTTCGGATTATTTTTAAGTTCTTCGGCGATCGTGGCGATAAATTTTTCCATGCGATCCAATTCAGACTAGGAAGAGAGAAACAAAGTTTTAATCTGGTTAGTCGGACTGTAGTTTGAGCTATTCTAAGCCAAAGTACTTTCTCCAGAAGAAACTTCTAAAGCCTGACCTGATGGTTATTTTTTGGTTTTGTCCCGTTTATATTGTTGGATCGACTTTGGATATAATCTTCCCGCCAGCGTGCAAAGGAAAGATACCCAGAAGATTTTCCTGTATACTCTAAAAGCACTTGGGTCACGAAGGAATTAAAACAACATTTTGGGTCAAATTTTAACCCAATTTGGGTCAAATGAAGTCTTATTTGGTTCATTATTTGACCCAATGATTGAGTCGATTCCCTCCTGACCCCTTTTTGGTCAAATTGACCCCACTGTTTTTACAGTGTATCTAATTATAGTTTGAAATAGGGAGGAAGCCATGCACAAGTGCCATAACTGCAACCTTATGACAAATTAATTAGTTAAATTAAAGTTTATCTTTCCTTTCAAAGAAATTTCCTCAGAAAATACTAAAATACATGTATGATTACTGTTCGTTATAGCTCCATGGAGTCAGTTATGTGGTTACGTTCTAAATTTAATCAAACTGGGCTTTTAGAAAAAAAAAAGCTGTTCAATGAAGTACTGGCTACTACAATAAAGGTGAAAATTTAAATAAAAGTGACACTCGTCCTCGCGGAGAGGCCCTGCTCTTTTGAGGCAAGTTAGATGTTAATTCTTTGTCGTCCACGTATAACTGATTTGTAGGATCGGTCCAGACGTTTGATACAATCTAATTCAGCGAATTTAAAGTCATTAATATTTAGAGCGCCTTCTCCCCTCCCCTGCTCTAGCTCTAGCTGATACTAAAAATCAGAGTGTCTTGTAATTTTTAGGTTCATTTTGTTGACGGGTCACAATATCATACTAGTCCAATGAACAATGCGTCAAAGTTTACGTCAATGTCTCATTCTAGCAGCCCATACACTTCTGGCCAAGTCCCAGACACGTTACCATTCTTCACTGCGCCCTTACATGCAGATGATATACAAATAAAAGAATATATAAAATAATGCAAAATCTATCCAGCCCCAGTCCCACACCGGGCCCAGCTACAAGATAGCTTCACGAACAGGACCGTAGCCTGACAAGGTACTGAAGGGGGCGTGATGGCTTCCAGGAGGGACGAAGAATTTTTCAGGGTGGCCAAATGTGTAAAAATGTATTAAGTCAATGGCAACTTGAAACATTCTAGGTGGGGGAAATTTTCGGGGGTCCCCCCCCTTGGCTACGGACCTGTTAACGAAACCATCCTTGTGTGCAGCCCTCTTCATTGACTTACCTGAACATCAGGATTGATGGGAGAGAAATCTATTACGCCGGTGTCAATGGTGAACGCTGAGTTGGGTTTCTTCCTGTCTATAGACTTATCTGAACCTTTGGCATCTCTGCGTACAAAGATAATCTAGAAAAGCAAAATAGCGACATCACTTTGTCAACAACGTTTTTTTTTTTTTTTTTTTTTTTTTTTTTTTTTTGTAATGCGTGGTTGTGGTTTATGACTGAGTGAGGCAAATAACAAAGGCAATCGATACAAATAAAAGTTATAGAAGTAAAATCAAAACTGAGTTTTTTACTTGCACCCAGAAAAAAATTTGTTCCAAAGATTTTAAGATTTTTAAGGATTAGCACAACTTGATGATTTCATGTTCCTGTGATCTATACTGGCATAAAAAAATATAAAACCAACTTTAAAAAGTCCAATTAATATTTCAAAATCATTTCTTAGACAATTGAGGTCGGTCTTAAAGATTATGAAACATAATGCATATCTTGCGTGGGAGTGGTAATGTAGCCTGGAGGTCCTCAATGTTCCGCACTGATCAAGCGTGAACAGTTTGCGATCTAGACCCACCTCCCACTCTAGAAAAAAATTTACTAAAAATAATCATCCTCACCTAGGCTTTGAACTCCGACTTTTAAGTAATGCCTGTATTTTTACAAGATTCTTTGATATTAAGTTACTTCAAGTATCTTCACCCATTTGTGAAGCGAAAGGGTATGACATATTTCTTCAAAATGATGTCTCGTTTATCTCGTAACTCCATGGTTTTTTATCGTTTTCTTTGTCCTATGCTTAAGGATATATCAAAACATTTTAGAGAAAAATTGGAGTCTAAAATAAAACAAAATGCAGATTAAAAACAGGCAATCCCATGGTTCTCTTGCATTCCACTAATTGTAATGTTTAAATACGGGCTCAATCAAGTAACTACATAAGTGGTATGTACATGGACGGCGATCCAGGAAGACAGAGGGGACATAACTCCCCATTTTTTCAGAAATACCCCATTGGATTTGATTTTTCACAGAGTAAATTATTTGAAAATGGGGTCATGCCCCCCCTCTTTATTGAGAAGAAATCGCCGCCCTTGTATATGTACAAAAGTATTGTTCAACAGTTTATCTTATTAAACCATCGTGAGGAGAAAAAGATGTGTTTTTGTAGAAACTATGTACGAATCTGAACTGTCGATTAGAAGCACAACCATTACGATAGTGAAATAAAAGGAACATAAGACATTTGAAGGTTTACTTATTTTACAAATTAATATGTTGGTAGATTTGAAATAACCAGATTTCTATCTTAATTTTATTTTGATAGATAAACGTCACAGATTACCTTTCTTGAAACCCTGTTTCCATTACAATTGAACAGTCGCAATTAGAATTTAAATGAAAACAATATGACCTATATAGTCTCATTAGCAGGCTGGTAATGATTAACCAGGCTTGTATTCACGGGACGATCTTAAACAATCCAGGCCCGTAGCCAAGGGGGAGGGCCAGGGGGCGAAGACTCCCGGAATTTTTTCGCCCCCTAGAAAGTTTCAAGTTGCCATTAGCTAAATACATTTTAACACATTTAGCCCGCCTGAAAAAATTTTCGCCTCTCCTGGAAGCCATTTCACCCCTTCAGTACCTTGCCTGGCTACGGGCCTGAAAAATTCAACCCAATATGTTCACTTTCCGGTGAAACGTTTTGTCCTTTACATTCAATGTGCTTTGTCAGCGTAATTCAATCGAAACATTATTCATATTATCGAATTACACACTGTCAGAACATCTTTTTAAACTTAACATGATTGTGGTCACCAGCTATTCAACCATTTCCTGGTTCAAATAACCGGGAAATCGGAGGCAAATTTACATTTCCTGCATGGTTCAATGAACGACTACTTAAAATCCTGGTTAACAGTCAAAATCTTCCTAGTTTCTTTGACAGGGATTTCTTAGTTGCTTGAACTAGGATATCGTTAGATAACCGGTGCCCTTAATCTTGGTTGCATTGAACCAGCAACACTATATATGATCTACTAAAGATATGCTTTGTTTAGACCGGGCCCTCCAGTCAAAGTGGGTGGGAGGCATATATCAGATTTGTGTCCAGGTTTATCGCACGAGTCAGCATATTTGTATACGCACACTGTGAAAATAAGTAACGAGTGAAAGAAATGGTCATTTTAATGGTCTTTTCGTGTTTTTGCCTTTTTACTGTCTTCAAGTTCCTTGAAGATTCTGTAGGGGACCCATTCCCCCTTCACCTTCCCTACAGGCTTTACCACTGCAAACTGCCACAGACTCTAAATCCCGACTATTCAAGGGCCTGTTTAGCCATTTCATGCCTCCTTGGGGGAAGCTGTTGTCAAGAACCTGAGAATTCAGTCAAAAATACCTTTGAGCCAAATATAAGTGCTACCATCAGAGTCGCCGTCAAATGGACCCGAACAAAGCCGAAGATTGCTTCAAGATTCGGACTTCCGAACGAGCCATATAGACTAGGCACAAAAAGAAGAAAAAACAGACAAAATGACTGAATCACACGGTACAATCACAATAACTATTTTCTCCTTGAAGTCAACACATCACAGAATCATTTTCCCTATTTCTATTAATTCTTTAGGAGGGGTAAAATTATAAATTTATTAAACTTGTAATGTATTCTCTTGTACTACAACATTGATCATTCTCATGGTCATTCCTTTTACGTGAATGATAATTGTCCTTTTGTGATCCATGTAAATAACTTTTCGGAGGAATAAAGACAATCGATGATATTATTGATGACGACTATTTGTTATTGGAAACAGAAAAGTTTAGTCCATTCATTTACCAAGGCCACTATAGGCCTACCCATTACGTCTTGCTCGATACCACCGATTGGTAATTCGTTTCATTGTTACTTCTCGGCAGTGATTGGTATTTTCTGATCAAAGAGATGGACGTATAACCTTAACTTCCAATTTAAGTTGGAAAGTTGACCTCTTTACACAGCTAATTTAAAAGACCTTTTAAGTATCTTAAAGGATGTTCTATAACCTCAACCGTGAGAAAACTTTTACCAGAACAGTTTTTCCTTCAGATCAATACGTAGACGAGAATAATAAGGAGACTGTGCAATTGTGATTTTCTGGATGTTATTTATGCAAATATACCTGCTCTTTTGAAATGATCAATAACGAAAACAGTTGAATTTTGACTTTAGTAGAGACAAGTAAATATCGACTTGTGGAAAAATTTTACTCAGTAGTTCATTTTTAAAATTTTTGTATAAGGCGAATCCGGCATTTCAAGGACTTGTGCTAGAAGTAAGCTCTCGGAGCGGATGAAGCATTTTGTTTTGCCCGTCGCAACGGCATTATCCTGTGTGGTGAGTGGAGCTAAAAAACAGCACGCAGGCTAGTGGGAAGTACTCCTACGGTCATACCACGCTTATTACAGTTATGGGGCTTGTATGAGATACAAAAGAACCACCTCCCACGGGGTGGTAGACCTATTTCCATAAATACACCAGTTCTGACATGCTGCTAACCTATGTGTTTCACATGTGATTGGGTTCGAATCCGGCACGAGGATGATTGGGTTCGAATCCGGCACGAAGATGACTAGGTGTGCCGGGACTCTGCCCGGCTTTCCTCGTATGTGGCACCACCGAAGGCTTGTCATCAAAACCCCGTCTCCCACAAAACAAAGTCGGTGGCGCTACAGGACAGAATGGTCTAAGGGTAGGCGATAAGTTTAACTATACTACACCGACCATGCTCTCCTCTCTAAAACACTTGGGTCACGAGGGAACTTAACCAAAATTTTGGGTCAAACTTTAACCCCATTTGGGTCATATGAAACCTTATCTGAGTCATTATTTGACCCAATAATTTTGTTTGTTACCCTCCTGACCCAATTTTGGGTTAAGTTGGTCCAAGTGTTTTTACAGTGTCGTTTGCTCAGTCTTTGTTTCTCAATGGGATATAAATGAATATTTCAACCTTTGTGATTTGAAGGTTTTCATCCCATCATTTGGGAAATAAGAAAACATCTCAAAAGAATCAATTTATGCAATTTGAGAAAAGCATTCGGTTTGTGTACAATCTAAAACGCTTGGGTCACGAGGGAACTGAAACAACATTTTGGGTCAAATTGTGTCCCAATTTGGGTCAAATGAAGTCTAATTTGGGTCATTAATTGACCCAATAAATTTAGTCGGTTCCCTTCTGACCCAATTTTGGGTGAAATTGGCCCAAGTATTTTACAGTGTACTAGGCCCTAATTTATCATCAGTACGCACGACTTAGTCAGCAATTGTAACAGCTTAAGTTGAGCTAGCAACTGAAATCTGCGCTCCAAGTTGAACTGAAGAAATATTTTATTTTCGTACTTACGCAATCTCCAAAACTGGCACAAATATCTGCACGATACTTTGGTTGTAAATATTAAAACTGATGTACCGGGATTCATTGAATTCTGAGGGTGCTTTCCTCACTCGTATACAAAGGTAGATCCCCCATATAAGAAGTACCATTTCAACTGTGAAGGGAAGAAATGATTGCCAGCTATTTTACTGACATGAAGTTTTCCTTTGCAAGTGATATCCTTTCATCGCTTTTTGACTTAGAAATAGGGGAGGGGGTTTAAATCATCTTAAATGCTATCCATTGCTGTCGGAAGGTGTCTAAGATGGGGGGGGGAGCTTGAACAACCCCACACGTTATGAGACAACAATACCTTGAAACCGAAATTTAATTGGGGATGCAACCTCCAGCCCCCTCCCTTTGTTCAGACAGCTCGGCCTTAAATTGGCCGAAACCCGCTTTCGACGACCGGTGATGCCGGCACGGGGGATTGGTTGTCTTCCCCAATCGATTTCCGAAAAATTTTTCCGAAGAAAGTAGCCCAAAAGACGTTTAGGCTAGTTATTTCTGTTGGGGGTTTGAGTGAGGTGTGTTTCTGACTGAGTATCTATTCTAATCATTTTTATCACACGTTGTTATCAAACTATCATAATTCTCACAAACCCTTCGCAAACTATCGAACTTTTCACGTGCTCTGCAAACTTCTATCAATACCTTCTCAAAAATTTTAGCATTTTTCATTGTTGAGGGTTTTTCACCGATTGCTCGTGTGCAAAGGAGTCATTACGGAGGAGCAGAATATTGCAATAATGCAAAGCAGGGAATTGAAGGGGAAGAAATATGTTATAAAAATTAAAATTAACAGGCAGAAGACTCACCCTCTAATTGGCGGATACATTTTGTCAGGGAATTGTGTTGCTGTGCAGAGCCTGCACGAAACTTTTGTTATGGAAATGATTTTAATCCAAAATTCCTGCGCGCTTCGCGCACATTCGTTTGCCCTCCATATCTCATGACCTTTCTGAATGTAATATATACATTATTCTGACCAAACCACTGTTCCGAAAAAATACCTGTACATCTCTGTGGAACATCGTACCAATAGAGGATCTTAGACTGTTAGAGCAGTCTAATATCATGAGTAGCATATACGGTAACAATCGTAGCATGTATTTGTAAATTTTTTTGTATAACGGGTGCCATGCTACTGCTAACATATTTCTAAATAATGAAAGTTTTTGAGCCTGTAACTGAGTGAAAGATTTGTCAAAGGTACCACCATTTTGCATCTAGGCCACCTTTTACAGAAGACAAAATTTAAAAAAAAATCCTCAAAGGGGAGGAGTTGTCACCTTCCACTTACACAACACACCCTTCCTTTAAACTCAACCAAAAATAAAAATTCACTAAATTGTAAAAGCTACCAAACATATCCCAACCAGTTCAAAAATTCGCCAAAGAGAGTACCACACTGAAAAAACCCTAAGTGCTAAATTAGCACCGATATAAGTGATATTTTTTCAGTAACTCGAAGGTGCTAACAAGGTTTTGATCATATTTGGATAAAATTGGTTTAAAAATATTGTTTTTTTTGTTTTGTTAAAAGGACGTTTAACATGCATATCCATACTATGGAATATGACGCTCATGACCGTTTGGAAACTCTATGGCGAAGAGCAGAGGGGCGCAGATCGGCGAAACCAATTTTCCAAACCAGCGCATTACATTGAAAACTATAAAATATAGGTCATTAGAAACTATTTAAAGTCATGATTAAAATTCTTATATCATGCGTAATAATTGCTTACAAAATAAATGCTATACTACATAACATTTAACCGGCCTTAAAATTTCCAAGCAGGGGGAATTAGTAGTTAATTTATTCCTAACAAAATGAAAGACGCAAATACATTTGTTGTCGAAGTTGGAATCGTTGAAGAGAAAATGTCTACATATATAAGCCCCGCCCTTCAAACCAGAATATTCCATTATTTTCAAAAAGCTGTCAGCACCCATGAGGTGCTGTGCATTAGCACCATACAAGTCCTAAAAACAGCACTTCAGGTGCTGATTCAAATTAGCACCCGCTAGGTGCTACAATTTTAGAACTTCAGTTTTTTCAGTGCATTTTACATCTAAGCCATTTTAAATGTGCAGTAATTTCTCAAAGGGTAGAGGGCAGACCCCCTCTTCTTAGACACCTCCCCAGGACGTCACCTGCACAAGCTGGTAAAGGAACTTGGATCCGCCCGGAGTGTGCAAACTACCACAAATACTCCACATGAACAATTTATACCGACTGGGTTTATTTATGGTCGGTTTACGGCATCATCTTCTGATGTGGTGCCCACCAATCACCAGCCTCTGGCGTTGCCGCTCCCAACGACCCTGCCATAAACTGGCTGAAATAAGGCTGTCTTTCCACAGTCGTCCTAACGTTATATGAGGCGGAATCTTACAAATCTCTCATTTTCAATGGAGGTATCTAACATTATTTTCAGAACAAAAAAAAACTGATTATGAAGATAAACCAAAGAATTATGCAAGCATTAAAACATTTAGCAACAAAATTATTGTCCAGCGACTGAAAGAGCCATAGAGGCATACATGAATCATGATGCCAAGGTATACATGTGCGAATTAGGGAAACTGGATTTCCCTTTAAGTAAAGTTAAAGAGTTGTGTGATGTTTTGATGACCTTCCTGAAGACGGTAATAAAAGCTTTGTTTGACTGTTTACTTGGTAAAGTGAAATGATAATGCTAAGTTTTCCAAAAGTTAGGTTATTTACGCCGTTCACGCAATTCTTTTTTCCTAAACATCTAGACAAGCTACTTAATAATTTTCCTGGAAGAATACACATCTATCGGCGGCAATCAGGCGAACCACTGAACTAATTCGCAAAGCTTTTCTCAAGGTTTACAAAAAATGTAAATAACTTCGCAGAGAAACATAAAAAAAGTCTTTTTGGTGGTAAGTAAACCTATAGTATTTTCAAAGCTTTATTGATCTAAATTTGAGGTCAAATTACGTTTAATCTGTAAACCATCCAACAAATTTCAAAGCTATGTTCTTATTCAATTATTTGCCATTAGCATCTCGTACTTTTGGCCTTCCTTGTGCTTAAATTATTGATTCTCATAACAAGAAAGAAATTATGTTTTACTTCTTAAGTTTAGTTTTTCTAGAGCATTATGTTAATTATTTGAATGCCTGGAAACATTAGTAGATTGTAAAGGCTTTTCAGTTCAGTGCAGCGTCCATTTTGTACCTGTTAGCCTCGTCTCATTTCTCTTTGTTTGAAATGTTTTATTGTTGTAGAACAATAAATTCATATTCAAGTGACTTAAAGATACTATGAAACGGATTTTCTGGTCCACAAAATAAGCTGGTTTGTTTACTTTCACTTCGTTACAAGTGTTCAACGCTATGTCAATTCTATTTAAGGAGAAATTAAACTGCGATAAACAGCAGTTCAAAAATAATTGAAAAAGGTCTTGCACCTTTTCATCAAGATTTAATGTTTAATAAAAGAGTAAGTTATTTGCATAGCTGTGGAATACGAAGCGACTGTTTAGCATTTTATGATTAAAGGCTTTGCCGACAAACCAAGTCTGGTTCATAACCTATTCTGTCTTAATCTCAATCGCACATTTTACATGCTACATAAATAATGCTAGTAATAAAGGCGTATATATAGTAACGATGTAACATGCACGCTAGTACCGTTTGCAGAGAACATCAAAGGACACATGCACTCTCCCCAAAAGCACATGGAAAATAAGTTAAAGGTTACATCAAATATTCTCC
The DNA here is from genome assembly GCA_009936505.3 of Holothuria glaberrima. Lineage (NCBI taxonomy): Eukaryota > Metazoa > Echinodermata > Holothuroidea > Aspidochirotida > Holothuriidae > Holothuria > Holothuria glaberrima. Next base: position 6,044 of record WURT03378735.1, on the reverse strand, counting down.
CATTTCCATGGTACCTATTTTTCACGATAATAAACACTATAAATCTTGCATCACATTTAGAAAAGTGGATTTCCTAAAAACGTAAAAATTCATTAAGACAAAATTTGTCACATGTTAGTTCAAAACCGTTTAATCCACTGTTGACCAAAAGAAGGATTTAAGCGTATATTTACTTTTGATATGTTAGAAAGGGTTCTTTAACTAAGCTTTCTGATGAAATTTGCATTCAGTTTTTGTTTGTTGTTGTCGATATATTAGGCAATGGAGGTATTTCATTTTTTAACTTTATTACGTTTTTTATCTACAGCCAGCTTAAATTAAGTAAGTAAAGTCCTGAAATTAGTCTACACTGTTTTGTTGTTTTTTTTTTTATTGCCTGTTCACTTTAAATCAAAAACATAGTAATTTCGTCCGCTAATATTTCCACAACCACACAGAGGAATGTTGCGAAAGTTTCAGAATGTTTAGTTTAGATCCTCTTTCCCATGTCTAAAAGAGTTCTCTTTTAAACCCTTCCTTACGCATACAAGGGAGTTGGTGCAAATTCAAAATGCAAACGAATGCTACATTGCTCACAGCTATTGCTTCGTTATAAAGTACAATGCTAAAAAATCCAGGGTGCGGAGTATCATTTTGTTGACATTCAATAAATTTAAAACAGCAGATGTTTTGTAGCATTGTGCATGATAATCATTTTAATGCTTTCTTTTTCTCTTTTTCTTTCTTTCTTTTCTTACCCGCTGCAGCTGTTCACATAATAATGACGAATGTTCCCGTGAATTGCGAAACGACATACAAAGATCCTTCACATCAAGAATCATGTTGACTTAATCTCATTTCCCTATATGTAATGTATAGGGAAATGAGATATTGTAGGCTACTTCAGCTTACATCGGAAATGTGAAAGTGTGCTCACGTGCTGATATGTTTCGGGATACAGAACGAATTTCATTCAACTTTCGGGGCACCTTTTCCTTTCGTGGTATAACAAACTTTCCCATTGTTTTCGGGGTACAGATTCCCTTATACATTTGTGTATGTACCCCGAAACATATCAAATACAAACATATGTGTGTTAGTGTCTGAGTGTGTGTGTGCGTGTGTGTAAACAAAAAACTGTGTCGCGAACTCTCCTAAATTGTAAGTCTGATCATAAAGCTACCACACGAGGTAGCTCCATTGTCTGATCAAGTTCAAACTTCGTAGGGAAGTAACTGACTATAAAATCTTGTGCATTCGTAATTAATGGCGTCACCGGTCAACGTTTAGAGGTCAAAGGTCATATTTGCTAAAAATTGGGGGTTGCGATTATTTGCCTCTCCCTATGTTAGAAAAAGTAATGAAACCACTTGATATGTTAGGACTGACAAATTTATAAGAGTGCTATTTGGTTGCTAAGGGAGTCAAAGGTCAAATTTACCATAATTTTAATTTTGAGTAAAAGTGTGTCACGAATTCCTCCTCAACCGTTATTCCAGTGAAGTTCAAACTTGATGGGTAGGTACCTGACCTTAAAAGCTATTGCATACATAATCGTTGGCGTCATAACACGAAAGTGTAGAGGTCAAAGGTCACTGAGCCCAAGTTGGTTTACATCCATTATTTGCAAAGCAGTGTGTTAAAAATGTCATAAAAGCGCGTGATATGTACAGAGTGATAATAAATATTTTTTAAAAAGTACATTCTAGCTTGATATCGAAGTTTAAATGACCTGAAAGTGGTCTTTCGTCATCATTTCCTTGTCAATATGTTGAGAAATTTCTTTAATCCGGAACTATCTAGAGAATAAAGGAGACATGAGATTTGCAACTCTATGAATAAATTTTCCTCTCGTTTTATTTCTGGTATCTTGGAATTGAACTCAATCTGCCGGACTGGGTGAATTCTTCAACAATTCAATAAATTTAAATGGCGTCGTTTCTCATTTTACACAACCAAGGGGCAATCCTGGGGGGGGATGGGGATATATCACCCCCATGAATTTGGATGGGCGATACTGTACACTATATCCCCCCCCCCGCCCCATGAAATCAACCCGGCAGATCCGGAAACCATAAAACTTTACCTTTTTCTAGACTTTTTAAAATAGACCTATTGATTCTTTTAGGAAATACTTCTCACAGTTGTCATAGTATCCCCTTGCAAAACATAGACAGGGCCATTTCCAGTGAGCTGGGGGTATTTTTGGCCAAAATTTTCTACGCTCTGACTACGCCCAACTGACGGTGGCGCTCCGCTTAGATAGTGCAACTGGCTTTTTCCGGAAATCAGAAAACTTTACCTTTCTAGACTTTTTACAATATGCCTTTTTAGGATATACTTCTTACAGTTGTCATAGTGTCACGTTGCAAAGACTGGAAAGGGCTATTTCCAGTGATCTGGGGGTTATTTTTAGCCAAAATTTTATTTGTATGCTCCGCGCCATCCCATGGTGGCTCTCCGTTTAGATAGTTTCACTGACTATATCCCCCCCCCCCCCACTTTCAAAGACGGATCGCCGCCCATGTACACAGCTCAATTGAAGTCAATTCTCCCAACTTGCTCCCTTCCGGCTACTCAAACGCGTACGAACCCTCACTTTCAGGTATACGAAAGGACGATGCGTCAAGCTAAAAAGAAGGGCTCGACTTTATGTAATGTAACTACAGTTCAGTGGGAAAGGAAGCGCCAGCCCGGTACGTTTCAGTCAAGGGGTTGATAGTTATGGGATGGGGCTGACCTTTGCAGATTGTTGATAATTCTAAGTCAATGTTGATAGGACAGATTTACAAGTTGGTCATTTTCCATGATTCGTGGCAGTAATATTTTGGCAAAACAGTGTTTCTTTCATGTTGAAGTATAAGCTTTTTAAGAATTTAATATTAAGTAGTGGTGAGAATCTTTAAATTGGGTGCATTAAAAATGAGACCTCGCTCCTGCTCGAGGCTCCACCTTCTTCCTTTAGTCTCAATTGGTGCCTGTAATATACCTAATGACAATTTTCCATATGTCATACACAGCCTATTCGTAAGAAATTTAATTTTACAATCTAAAATCTAAAAGAGTATGCAACACGAAATAAGATAAAACAGCACACCTTGTTAATAAAATAAATGACGTATGAATACATTCTTACATCTCGAATTACTAATTTGTGACAAGTAAAATATTAATGGCGAAGAAAAAAAGTGAAACACGTGTTAACCTGTGCTTGGTTCTGAGCATGGAAGTACGAGGTAGTACTTCCACGTTCTGAGTAGGGGAACCGTAGTTACGTGGAAGTGACCTTTTATGTGATGTAATTACTTTTTGCTGGGAATATTATTTTAATTTGTTTGGGAAGTTCATCACTGGAGAAAATACATACCTACCACACAAGAAGCAGTTAAGGGGGATTATCTGCACAGTGCAGTGACTGGCAAACTTGCTGCAAATCTTTGAGGATAATTTTTAATTTTTTCAACAACTTTGTGTGCTGTTTGCAAACCTTTTTATCTGTTTGCTCTTTCAGGTGTTAAGGACTTTGTCAATCTCAATCATTTGCTTCCTATGAGTATAGCCAAAGAGAAAGAGAATGACTGACCTCCTAGGCCGGCATAGTCCCACCATTTTTCTTCACAAGACTGAAATTTGACATTGTAACCTTCTTCAACCTCTCGGGATGTTTCTCGTAGGTCTGAGAAATCTATGAAAGCAGCAACGAGCAGATAAACTCCCGTGATCACTAGTAACACACCCAACCGACACAACAGGTTAGAATCAGAAATGCGGACTCGCTTGGCACTCCGAACTTTAAACACACGTGTTATGCTGAAAAAAAATTACAGTTTCGAAAATTCAGTACAATAGGAGTGTTCTACAATACTTGCATGACATCCAATCCAATTGCAACGAGACATTTTATGCTTACTTGATGTTGATTTTTGTCATTATAGTTTAGGAGGGTAAGTCCAGTGGCCCGTCGGGCTGATGCGCATGACTCGCAAGATGTTTTCTGATTGGCTGATGGGACTGTTTTGTATCCTTTGTTAAGGTTAGGGATTATTTCGGGATTAGGGTTAGCGTTAGCCAGTCATAAAAATTCTTCCTAGACAGTGCACATTTGCCAAATCCATTCAATGACAAATTATCAAATTATAAGTAAAACAGTTCTAGCTATTATCATGCTGGTTCACAAAGAAACGTAAAAAACGCAGGGATATCATGCTACAGATTAGACCAGTCTGTAAATTAAGTCCCGAACACTGACAAAGGGGAGCAAGAGTAATTTTGATACGAAATAAATATACATCGTCATTTATAGCTAGAGGAACATGAGATTCAACACAAATGGCTTTTCGTATATACGCATGATAGGTCAGTAGTTTCACCATCATTCTTTTCGTTATTGTGAAACAGAATGAAATATATTTCCTATACTAAAGCTGAATAAGCTATTAGAATTTTCTAATAGAGGGAACCGGCCTAAAGTAAAAATTTAAAAAAAATATGAACATATCTGTAGAGGTCAAATAGGTTCACAGGACTTACACACATTTCCACAAAGTACGCCCTTGCTGATAATAAACTTTTAAAATATGCTAGTTCCCACTAACTTCAAACACATGACTAATTAATTTTTGATGTCAGTTTTCCGCTACTCAGATACCGCCCTCTTTTAGTCTGTTTTCCGAAAGCCCTTCTACATCTAAGCCCAAAATGTGACCACCTTATTGTTACAGAGTAATTTGACTTTGCAAGCTCATATATCACTTTTGACAAAATTGGCTCACAACAAACGAGAAATGAAACAATTTTCAAGGTCATTGAAGCATGTTAATACCAAGAGCAAAACACAGGTACAACTTTTTTGACATAGGGGTAGCCAGAGGGGGGATGGGGTCCACGGTTATTTTCTCCCACAGAACGTAATTCTGCCTCCTCTTGCCTCCTAAATGTCGTTACCTGGTTATGCTACTGTACAAGGATAACATTACAAATTAATGCCACATCCGGTCCTTTTTTAAATAAGTAAATTAGTTTTTTTCCTTTACAAGTTAAAGCAATAGAATAAATTGTGAAGATGCTCTGTATTCAAATATTTGACAAATTTTTTACGTCTAGTGCCCCTATGGACTACTGTTTGTAGACTGAAGGACCGATGCGTTTCATTCTTAACCTCAGTAAGATACACACTGCAGTTTTCTGACGTAATGTCTCTTTCATTTAGTTTACGAAAAGTAGTTAGTTATTTTTATCTTTCAACTTACCGCCATGTCTTCACTAGCAAAGCCCCATAAACCAGTGAAAATCCGAAATGACGTAAGCACGATTGAACAAAGCAGGATATAGGATGAACCCAATTTGTTAAAAGCAATATCTGTGTAACAAAAAAAAAATGAACAGTGTAAGACTGCTTGTTCAGTCTCATAAAACAAATAGCATTGCATTTTCTAATCAGTTACTTTGAAAAAATCTTTGAAGTTATCTGTTGTCTAGGATGAACGCCAAAATGCTCTGTCCAGAATGGAACAGAGTTTGTTTTGAATGTATCGGGGATCTAGAGACCGACGGAAGAGGCGTTAAGGGAGTTCACTTCCTTCCATGACTCAAGTGTGAAAAAGGATGCCCCAAATCATTTGTTTCTCGATGAAAGTATTCTGATATATCCGATAATCCTCAACTCCCTGAATCACTTTCCCCTCATCTGAAATTCATTATAACGAAAAACACCTCTTGGCGTACCCCACTCCTAAAAGAGGGGCTTTGCCGTCGGGGGGGGGGGACTCTGGCATTACTGGGTAAGTGTGCTCTACCTCAGCCCCGACCAAATCATGGCTACGTGTTCGACTGTTTAACAAGAGTATGTCAAGTAACAGCCCAGCCAACATGCCCAGCTGGGCTTTAGCTGGGAAAGCTGGGCTTAGGTGGGCTGACGGACGTAATTGGGATATTGGTGCTTTGGACAAGCCAGACTTGCTAAAGACTTGATGGGAATGTGAAAATACATTTTTCCGTTATTTCAGTAACTTTTTGTCCGAAATTGTTTTCAGTTTTTTCCGGGTTTTAGGTGGGCTTTTGCTGGG
>WURT03378514.1:0-10394 GCA_009936505.3 Holothuria glaberrima | reverse complement strand
TTGTGCTCATTACCACTTTACGTATTCTGATCCTCTCATCCATCACCTCTCTCATCAACCTATTGTCTACTAGCTTTTCTGTTCTGTCTGTAGAGTGCGCACTTCTTGGTAGACTCCCATCCTCTGTATGTTGTAGTCTATAGCTGAAGATCGCCATGGTTACACTGAAAATTCCCCCATTCAGAATAAAAAGGGGAAAATGAAATTCAAAGCAGTATTCGTTATTCTAAGACTGAAGCGAGTCGGAATGGCTACTAGTACCAATCCTTCAGTGAAACAGAGGGAGGTGTTCCTTTGACAGGAGACACATCTTTAACCCTTTTTTTGAACCTAGCTAGTTGCCGACAGTAATCCTTTTTTTGTAGTAGTCTTCCAGATGTAATAGGCATATAAAAGTTGGAGAAACTTAACACAAAGGTTCACGTCGTCTGCTAAATCTAGAAGAGCGGCACATGAAAATTTGCCCATTTATTTTACATTGCCAGTCGTTTCAGTCGCAAATTAATTTGCACCTTTGTGGCGCATTGTGGCCCCTTTATAAACACCACATTGTCATTCCTTGTTACATTTTGAACACAAATACACCACCTTAAAGTTGAGAAATAATGTGCAAATTGATAAAAAATCAACAGTAACATATAGCCTCATACCTCTTTTCCGCATTTGCGCATAAGCAGTACTTTTATTACATGGATCTTTAGATTTTGTCGCGAAAAACGGTCGTTTTGAATGTTAGGTAATTGACGCTTACTAGGCTGTCGGCAACTTGCCGCACATCAAACCATTTAATTCCCGATAATTCTATTGTCGGCATAATAGAGCCGTTGACGAAGGTTGGCTGGGACAGGAAGTAGCAGTTGTAAGTATTAGACAAAAAAGAATTGGAGGTTCTGAAGTCCTATGGTCTGCCATTTAATGATGATCTTCTCACTCTTAATCCGATCAAACAGGATTAGAATAAATTACATTTTCATTTGGATCTCCTTTCAAAGTAAGACCTCCCCGTATAGATATTAGCAATTACAATACTTGCAAATGGGCAGATTGAGATTACATGAGTACTAAGTAAGAAGACTAATGCAATGCCCTGTGAACCTGATCTACTTGCAACACTTTACCCTGTAGTAATTAGTAATCTTCAGTGACTTCAGGAATTTTATGCCAAAAAGAAAAACCGATTTTCTAATTTTATCTCTGGAGAATACAACTACTTTTGTCTTAGTTATACTGACGGCCACATTCCCAGCATAAATATATTTGGACACAATGTAAAGATAGCTGTAAGTCCTTTTCACTTTCAGGTAAGACTACTGCATTATCAGCTTACAGTAAAGTAGAAAACCTGAGAAAAACCACTACGGCATTACCACTTACTGTTCTTTTTTTTTTTGAAACCTCTTATAACAGCGACTAATAAACCTTTCAAAGTCATTCACAAAGATGGCGACTAGCACTGGGGATTTTTTATCCTCTTTCTAACTCCTAAATTACTATTAAATACATCAAAATTGTGTCCAATATTTTCTACACATAATAAACATTTCTGTACAAGGACTGAATTACATTACTAACTCTCCCAATAATGATAGACCAACTTGCAATAATTTTGTCCACGGAAAGTCCTATTGACCAATGAAGGCACAAATGTTTTTCTTTTTCTTAAATATCTACAGTCTTAGCCTACCCGGGAGGGGAAGGGTACGTAGCTCTCTGCTGAGATTTCCACACCCGAAATGAAAGTTTATGTACAAGAAATTACTGAAAATGCTGAAAATTTCATGACGCCATTATGATTTTAAGGCACTCAGTAACCGAGAAATGGCATTCCAAGAGCTCACTGATTTTTCCGACTTTGCCCTTGTTGCTATAAAGGAAGAAACCTCAATATTCAGATTTCAGAATGTTTAGCTGCAAGTTACACAGCCTTAAAAGTACCATTTCCTGCAAAAATGGGAGGCAGTTTTAATAAAAAATTTTCTTCATAATATTACTTTATGCTACAACAAATGGTGATCTACGACGTAGCCGGAGGACATTGTTTTCATTGAGACCTTTCGGGTCAACAGTTGAATACAAGAAATATGACAATCGTTACATCTTAAAAACTGAACATGTCTATATCAGAATATAAAATTTAATAATGCCAAAGTGGATTGTACGATCTGATTATGTGAGCTATATGCAATGACGTCTACTGATCTGATGGGGTTGGGGGCAGTAGGACCTGATTAACGGGGCGAAGAGTTTAAACAATAGTGCAGGATCACCCAAGAGTCGATTGAAACTATAGAAAAAAGAAAGATAAAACAATAAAAACAACAGCCAAAATAAAACAAGCTTAAAAAACCATATGATAAGAAATAAACTCTGTCATGCATCCATGCGAACAAGTAGCGGACCTATAGTAGTCGGATGGGAGCTCCTAACGAACTAGATTAAGCTTGGTACCGGGTTGATAAAATTAAAAATCTTTATTTTAATTGTCTGTTCTTGTCGATATATATCCAGTTTAAAAAAACATCCCAAAAGCTGTTGTCAATGAGCAAAGTCACAAAGTCGCCAAATTGCGAACTAGTGGCAATTTCAAGGCAGTCAATAAGGCTCCTCAACAACGTCCGGGGTGGGGATGGGTTGAAGGGCATAACTTTGACCAGAACTATTTCAAGCCGGAATCGCGAGACCCTAGGGGCGAGGTATCCGGGCTCACTTAAGGGCCCTGGGACAAATTCGGAGAACTGATGATCTGTGGTGTAATCTTAAACATTTTTCCAAATTTTAGTCCAAAAAAGGCTGTTTCCATTATTTTTGAGTTTGATTTAATTGAGTCAGCTATACTTTTGAGCTATGGAAACAAACATATGCTGTTTATTTTTTCTAGGTTTCTGGAAATGGTGGGGGGACAATCCCCTCACTTTCAAAAGTACTGGAGGGGACATGAAGCCTCCCCGCTCCACCTGTTGAAGTCCATGGGCAATTCACACAATGACATCCTCTGAATATATGCCATGGAGATATTCTATTAACGAAATGAATGATGAGTCGTACTGTCAACTGCTCGTTTTCGTTCAGATCGTTATAAACTGGATCGTCAACTGGGATTTTGTCCTGCCAAATACGAGTAAATTTTACAGTTAAAATATTTTTGGCATTGAAATATTCCATTCAGGTGTAAATATAGAATCCAAAAGTATGTAAATATGCACTTAAATGTGTATCCCTTTTTGCGAACTCAAATAAATATTTCGTGACCTTTCTTCATATTATCAATAAAATACACGATTTAAAATTCCTGAAGCAAGAACTTGTCGACATTAATGTGCAAGGTTGCAACCCTAGATAAGAACAGAAGCGCAACGAAAAACGACAAATAGCAGCCTACTTCATAGGGAATTTTGGAAAAGACAACTGTCTTAAAAACATGTATTAACACTGCCGCTCTTGCCCACGATTTACAATACGACACGAAGTGCCACGATGCTAATAAACACCATCTCGGGGAATATGAGGGTCCTCGCCAGGACAAAATTGAATTTAAACATTGTCAGATACGATTTCGTGGCATCTGGCAATAAATATAATTCACAAGCTTTGTAGCGCGCCTAGGAGGGGATATGTCAAATTTGGAGTTGTTGACTTTATTTATCTCCTACTTTTTATGCCAACCAATGTGAGAGCTCAGCTTTAGGAAACCTTTTGGAATCTTCTAAAGCCCCGCTTTAAATTGAGTATCTCATTTTTTTTAAAACGCCACTCCGCCGCCCCTAACGCTCATCGCACCCTGAGTCGCAAAAACGCTTTAAAGAGGGCGATAACGCCCTTTGTGCGTTGGGAACCACTGGTTTATATTAAGATGTGTTTTTGTCAATGTCGTTTCATCCATAGTGGTACTATACTATAGGAGGGTGGGAGGGGCGCTTGCCCAACCCCATTCGGTGAAATGGGGCGGTGACGTGAAAAAGGGTGGGAACCACCGTTCTAACGTTTAAACATATTCAGACTTTTGCACCATACGATCAAACTGTAGTGAAATGATAAATTTTCATTTCAAATAGGACACCAACATTTACAAGAACTTTTCAATAGAAATCTGTACTTTGTTCAAAGTTTACTGTCCAAAGCCATCCCTAACATAAGCCACCGTCCAATAACAAGCATGTCGTATCATTAAATCGTTTTTCCGATATAGGCTATAAGAAAAAATGGTCAAATTGAAACTTTGTGGTCTGTTTAGTGCCCTATCATGCTACTTGGAGACAGTTCCATGTTTCATTGCAAAGGTTACAATTTTTCGTATTGTAATTTCGTTCGTATTGTAACATGTGTCTTATCTTGATAAAGAAATCGTAAGCAAAATCACACAACATAAGCGTCATCAGCCAGTTTTTGAAAAATGAGAGAGAGGGAAGGGGAGGAAGGGGAGGGGGAGGGAGGGAGGGAGGGGGGAGAGGGAGGGGAGGGAGGGGTGGATGGAAGGAGAGGAGGCATGGCCTGAACAACAAAATATAATTCAAACACAAATAGTTAATCCCCAGAAGCAAGTGATTCTGGACTCACTTAAGTACCCTGGAAAAATTGAAGACCAAATGATATGTTGTGATAAATGGAGGCATTTTCTCCAGATTTTAATCCAAAAAAAGTCTACATCTACCATTTTTGAATTGATTTCACTGAATCAGTTGGTCTAATAGCTAAAAATCAGACATGTGCGTACCATTTTTGCTAGGTTTAATGGAAAAAGATGGGTGGGGGAATGATCCCCCACTTTCAAAAGTAGGGGGCATGTCTCACCGTCCTCCAGTAGTTGAGGCCCGTGTGACACAGTTTTTCCCCGACTCAGTGCAAGAAACTTAACTGCTTGAGTCAATTGAGTCAGATAATTAAAGCGTGAGAAATCTACTCTGGGCGGCAATCCGTGTACGGAATATGTCGCTGGGTAATCGATCCACCGTCGTCAAAAGTCACTGCGGTTCCCCCGAAAGGCTTGGGATCCCATGGTCCGCGTTTTGGGCTCTGGTGAGCATCATGAGAAAAAGCTAGCGGAAACTCCAGGGTATTTAAGAAATTGAGAGCAATGCCATGATGCAGCATTGAACTATATTCAAATTTCATTAAATGTATAAACAGACCACAAAAAAAAAAAAAAAAAAACTACTGGAGTTTTCCAGATTATGAGCTTGTGGAAAATGTGAGTTTATAAGCTGTCCTCACTTAAGAGCCACGCCCGTACGTGGACCGACAAGGTACTGAAATAGACCTATAGATAGCTTCGAGGGGGGAGAAACATTTTTCAGGGGGTGTGAAATGTGATAAGGCAATGACAACTTCAATTTTTTTAGGGGGTAAAATTTTTTGTAGGAGGAGAAATTTTTTGTAGGAGGGGAGTCACCCAATGAATCCTCCCTGACCCCCTTTTTTTCTAAAGGAACTTGGTAAAAGCACTGAACATGCGTATTTGGCGGGAGCTCATCTGTCATCTGGAATGATTGCATACTCATCTGCGTCTTTTCAAGTGGTATAGGTAAGCTGGCTGGAAACGTTATTCCGGTCCTCAGGCCCGGACTATCAGATGTAGTTTGTCGTTTCCTGCCATTATGTGCTCCATTAGCACTACAGACAAACTGAAGAAGGCACTGTCGTCGTTATCAGCCATGTTTTAATTACATATTCTTTATAAAGAACAGAAAAATGGTTAGGAATTTTATTTCTTACACCAGATGTCTGCTTCATGCTTCTGTCAGAAATACTGCTGCCTTAAATGAAAAAATTGAACAAATAATTTCTTTTAGGTGCTATAGAAATAGGAATATTGATACCCTATAGTTTAATCGATCCTCTTATGCATTGGGCATACATAAAGCAGTTCTTAATTTTATCACTCCATACGTAACATCATAAGCGTAGGAAGCAATATGAAAGTGGGGGGGGGGCGGAACAAATTTTGGACTGTGCACCTCGCCCTACCCCCTCGACCAAAACATACATTTTTGATGTGAAATTTTTCGCCTTTTTCTACCTGAAAGAGCAACTTAAAAAAATAAAATGAACAAAAATAAAAGGAACATTTGTATGCCATAACTCATGTTAAAAAATGAAACTGCACACTAAATAAAATAGAAATCTTTTTTTTTGCCAACCATTGTACACTCAACAACTGCAGTACATCGGTGCCCTCTGGAAAGGAATATTGATAACATCTGGACGCCGGTTTACTTGTTTATTACAGGCGGTAGGCCTATATATATATATATTCTAGCATGCCATCCAAAGTGGGGAGGGGGCGGAAGAGGGCTTCCGCCCCCCACCATCGAGAGTGGGGGGCGGTCGCCCCCTCTGCCCCCCTTTTCCTACACCTATGTATAAACACAATATCTCAAGATAGGAATGACAGACACTTTTCATTAACCCTTTTGCAGCCAGCCTCAATTTTCCTATTGTGCCCTTCTCAGCCAGCCAGCTGAACACTGTTTTTGACAATATTTGCAATGTAACATAACTTTTTACCTTAACTTAATTCGAAGTTGTTCTGAACATGAAAATTGTAGAATGTACATTCCTCTACCAGTTACCATTGTTTAAATGCAATTTGGTCAAACAAATTCAAAATGGTTGCTGATTGTCTAAATTCGCGGAACTGGTCCCTGTACTGATGTATGATATTCATCTACCCTGATATCACAGATTTTGCAATGGAAAAGTATCCAGACAATTGACAGTCCCAATTACGATCCAGAATGTTCGAGGACTTACCATACGAATCAGTTTCAAAGTCTTTTTTCTTCGGGGCCACCTTCAGAACTTCCTACGCTGATTAAATTATAGGCACTGCTTATTCTGACTAATCCAAGGAGGCAGCCATTTTGTTTGCTCTGTATATCATTACTAGTTCAAGTTACGAAAAAAATTCCAATAGCGCTGCCCACACAAATTATGCGTAGAAGCTATTCAGAAGGTCACACCGACATCTGGGGGTATTTTTATAGCTCGTTTGGTCCTTTTTAAAGTGATGCTACCTGATCAAGAAAAGGGAAATACAAAAGGTCTAATGTTTTTCTTTATCTGTCGATACACTAACTATGCTAATAATGGATGAAGATGTAGTAACTGAAAATGGCAGTGTGAATGGCAAAATTTGGAGGAACGGTTCAAAACAGTCAAAATCTATAGGCTTTTTTGAAACAAACCATCTCATTACAACTAGCTTAAACTACGCCCATCAGAACACTATATGAATATTCAAGAGTCACGCAAATGTATGTACTGAAGGCCTGTACATTTAGGAGGCCTGTATTGCCACGGCTATTCACGATTTGCTGGGAATAGTGTGATTTTGAAGGTTGTATTACTGCACAATACACTTGAGTTTTTGAAGCAAAAGTATGTTTTTTCATTGCGTTACCCGTGTTAGTAGATTTTACCCCCTAAAACTATTCAAGAAGACAGTTGCATACTGATGCTGGCAACGATAACCAGTTACACCTGTACACTTGTGTACTTCCCTGCATCCCAAGTTTTTGTCCTGGAGCTGTACATGCAGGTACATAATCAAATATTCTACGTAAAATGTTCAACGATACACCAACTTACGAAAAATGTGTACTTAATGTGCAGGCCTACATGCCGATCACCAGCAAGGGGCACTAATCTAACGATATAAAAATCCAAAATGCTTACCGGTGCCTCTGTAAGTCGTGGTAGCTTTTTTGATGTACACAGCAGTTATAGAGATTTTAGACGAATCCGAGGGCTAATAGCCAATTCGATTTTCTCTGTGAGCAATGTTTTTCCCTTGGTCAATTTCGATTGTTGTGTGGATGGTTTCTCCAAGAATTCCCAACATAATTTGTGTTGGTTCAATCACAAATTCCTGTTTAAACAAGGTAACTGCCAGTGTGTACATTTCACATGGGAAGGGTAACAGGGAAAGCTTGACCTTGGGACGGAGGGAAAACATCTCATATGTCACACTCCGAGCTGATACTGTTGACCATGGAGGATTTGAATGATTCAAGAATTGTTCAGTGTTATTCCTTGGAGGTGGTACTCACATATTATATCGATGGCCAGTCTCGTGGGTTATTAAGACTTAAAATGCTGGTATTATCTTTTAGCCTGCCTTTAGAATCATGCGAAAAACACGTAAAAAGGTACATAGGCTAGCTATAGCGTGGATATCATTTGTTCAGTGATCGTTCGCTGGCATATGAATCGACACCATCCGTTGTTCTGCCTTTTGCATATTCATACTTCGGAACACTCCCATTGGTTTGTTCAACCAGGACTGTAATTGAATGGAATAAAGATTGCAGTGCAAGCATTAGTGATTTTCATAGTTTTTGTGGTTATTTTTTAACAATTCAAACAATATTTGGAAGAAATACTTATGTGATGGATCTCTATTTATCTTTATTATTCGGATGGACTGCTTAAGCGTTATTCCAACACTTCGGACGAGGCTGTGGTATGTATTTCCCTTTTCTTAAAAAGGTAGATCCCTTTTAAGCGTGATAGGTTGGATACGTAATAGTACGTAAGTGGCTGTGAACGGTACATTAACTTGCTAGGTACTATTACGTATCTGGCTGCGAAAGGATTCATTAAGTATGTAGATTTGTTTTTGGTGGAGGTCAAAGGTCATTTGAGGTAATCAGAGGTCAAAGCCTAAAAGATTGTAAACATGATATCTCGAGATAGCAGTGACCGATACTTTTCATATGTGGTATATAGAGTAGTCATGTTGAGAGAATTAACCCTATATTGTTTTTGGTGGAGGTCAAAGGTAATTTGAGGTCACTGGAGGTTGAAAACAGTGAAAACCTTGTAAATGGCTTGTACTGTAAACATATCTCGAGATGGGGATGACCACCTCTTTTCGTATTTGGTATAAAGATTTGTCATGTAGAGAGGAAGAACCCAATTGATCTGGTGGAGGTCAAAGGTCACTTTGGTCATGGGGATTCAAACACTAAATACCTTGTTAATAAGATATTTCAAGATAGGAAGCTTGGATAGATTCCATACTTAGTACAGTATGTGCATGCCTTATGGTAAAAAGAACCATGTTGTCTTTCATGGAGGTCAAAGGTCATCTGGGGTCACCAGCGGTCAAAGTCTGAGAACCCTCTTAACCAGATTTCTCAATGTAGGAAGCTTGGATAGATTTCATACTTGGTACATGGATGCTTCATGGTTGGAGGAAGGACCATTTTGTTTTGGGGAGGTCATCTGGGGTCATTGGAGGTGAAAAAGCAAAATTTCCCCAAGAATTCCCAAGAAAATCTCAACATTTTCTATGGCAAGGAATCACTTAGCCTTTTGGCTTTCTGGTTCTCTTGTCAGTCAATTCATCAACTGTCTGTACAGGCTATGTAGTTGTTGGTCAGAGTGCCCTTTATATTTTGGAATAAGCTGTGGCTGACTAATAAGAAAACAAAAGCTGTCACTTCCCAGAAACTTTTCAGCTGATAGGTTTCTTCCCTACCATAGCATTGTATCTATGGCAACCATCTGGTATTACATGGATGATGATCTGAATCACACAGTTTTCTTTTCTTTTTGTTTGAAATCTTAGTTGTAATCCCCTGGATGGAAGCATTTTCTTCAAGGCCAGGAAGGTGTGCAAGCTACACTAATACTTCAATAAATCCAAACACAGATCTAAATACTTTCTTCTGTGTCAAACATAACAGGATATCGCACAGTGCCACAGACTGCTGGTTATAGCCTACTGAATAGCATTTCAGATGGGTAGTGGCCTGTGACTGTCTATCACCAGATTTTAAAACAACCTTTTCACTCTTTTTTCTTCCTCCTGTTTTTTTGTTTTCTATCTCAGACATTCTTGTGTATTGGTCTTTTTCTGTGAGTCTGTGTGCAAGTGCTAACTGACCTCCCTGTCTACCACAGACATGGTCCGACCAGTAAGCCTTCATTGTCATGTAAATTGCAATGGAATGTGACAATAGATTCTCCCAGATTTATCTGGAAAGCCTTTGTTGTATTCAAAAGTACAACAGCAAACATTTTTGGCATTTTCCACATAATGGTGTAAGTCCACAAATTCACAAAATGTAGACCAATCTTGATGTTTGAGAGAGCAGTCTTTTCATTATGGAATGCCTTCATCCAAAGGATAAGATACAGTGTAATGAGGGAGCACATTGTGAGGTCTTAAAACGGTTTCAGGGATTTACTGTAATAAGTAACGATTATTTTTTATTTGAACAATGTTGAGGAAAGGTGTTGGTTTTAGAAGGAAAATTTTCTCTTGAGGATGAGTTGTTTAAGGGTTCTGCAATGAATATGATGGAAATTAAGACCTTATTAAGATTTTTATCCTTAATTCTGCCATTATGAAAACCCACATCAAATACCGATTTTTAATATTGCAGAATCTC
>WURT03378292.1:0-23504 GCA_009936505.3 Holothuria glaberrima | reverse complement strand
CTGTCTGTGTTGATATCCCTTGAATTGCCTGTTTAGCCAATGTATTTCTTCAGAGCAATTTATTTATGCTTGAATGTTTGTTAACACAAGATGTGCACAGAGCAGGTCTTGTGAAACTTTGGTGAAACTTGGGAGATGAAGTACAGTAAGCATTCACTTCCAGCAACTTTGAAGACCATGTAGTAGTCGCTAGACATACAGGCAAACTTCACATTAGCTGAAAAAATTTGTATGGTACAGTATGCTCATGGCTGAGTTTTATTTCATTCAGCAAGGAGCCAGCATGCCCATTGAGCTTTTGTTGAAGGGAAGGTGAAAAATCATTTTAGGTCACAAGGTTTCAAAAGTTTTGAATTATTAACATGATATCTCAAGTACGGTACGATAACTGTGTGGGATCTTATGCTTGTCATATAGGCCACTTGTGCTTGTTACAACATATCACATGGCAAGGAATCACTAAGCCTTTTGGCTTTCTAGTGTGAATACTAATAGGTGTAGTATACATGAATATTTGTGCGTCAAGTTAAGCTCGATTTGGTATTTAGATGATTTCTGTACTTAAGAGCTGTCACACAGCTGTCACACAACTGTGTAACTTTAGCTTTGCTCATTTTACACTTCATTATATAAGTTTTCAGCATGCTTTTGCAAAGTGCAGTAAAAGACAGTTTCAATGTTAAGAGCTGAGTATTGACCCCTGTCGTCACTTTGACAGTGACTATTTTCACTTTGTAAAATGTTTTTGTTTTCTTTTCTTGCCAGTTTCAAGAAAGTTCTAGAGTATTGTGAAAACAAATATCCGTAAACCACTTTCTGAATGCCAATAGTGCTGAATATATCGGTATTGATTCCGTTCAGAGAGGTTTAGGTAGACATCTAAAGATGCTGTGTATGACTGACAGGGGAGACTTGTTCTTTAAAAGCTTTTTGTCATGGTTATGTGTGTTTATGTTTTAGGCATTGTAGTGATGTTCACCAGCTTGTGAACAATAGCCTACAGATCGCAATTCAGTGTGCATTATACCACTAAGCTTATTTGCGTAAGGTTGGTCTTTCAAGGAATACAGGTACTGGGTAAAGTAGCTTTTTATTAGGTGAATTACAGCCCAACCTTTGGTTTGACAGTGGAAGTGCTATCGGAAGCATTTCAAAGTAACTATAATTCTCCTTACCTCTTGTTTGCCTATTAGCTGTGAAAAATATTACAAGTTTGACATTTTGAGTTGGAAGTTACCTGATGCAAAGTTCTATGAACCTGTGCAGGCCTCTTGCTTATTGGTATTAGCTTTGCCTCTTGAGACAACTGCCTTAAATTCCTCCAAATTTGTATTATACTAGTGTAAGTAAGCCTTTAAGGAGGCTGATACTATCTTGCAGGATTGTAGGATAAATGATGGAAAGGATTTTGTCAATAGTGTTCATTCA
Organism: Holothuria glaberrima; assembly: GCA_009936505.3. Classification (NCBI taxonomy): domain Eukaryota; kingdom Metazoa; phylum Echinodermata; class Holothuroidea; order Aspidochirotida; family Holothuriidae; genus Holothuria; species Holothuria glaberrima. The sequence continues at coordinate 22,076 of WURT03378292.1, read as the reverse complement.
AATTGACCATACTGTGGTCAGCTTTTTGATCTTATAGTTTCCACCAAGGTATAAACTCATAAAATGAGCAAAAATTTACCAAACTGGCTAAAACCATTTGACAGCATAAAAATGTGAACTGAATCCTCTTGAAAATCTCTGCATTACCATTAACTTTTCCATTGAAGGTGTTTTGTCAATTGTAAACTAACAAGTCACAGATGAGTTTGCCATTTCAATATCCTTTTTAAAAGCATTTTTAAAGTATTAATGGCTGGTTTTCATAGAATTCATTATTTGCATGATACGTGTTTGATCAATGGAAAGGCTGTGAAATTTGTGTCATTAAGCATGTAAATCCACAAAAGTGACTCTCAGATGAGATGTTTACAAATTGAAGTTTGAAGTGACTCAGGGGTGTGTGGTCTTTCTGTAAGTTCACTATGTTTAATTCACTGTTGTTTGTCTTCTGTTAAAATTCTTTAATAGCAGTGTACATGATTTGAATTTTAAAAAGATTTAAGGAATGTGTACTTAAAAATTGGCAGATTAGAACTTCAGACAGATTCAAGGTGCATTAAAGCAGAGAAGCATTAAGATACAGATACCACACATGCCTTGGGGTATTACATCGTTAATTAAGGATGTTTAGAAAATGAAACAATTAGAATAAAAGGATTACGATGTTGTCATGTAAAATGCATTTTGCTTGAAATTCATTTTACTAAAATATGCTTCAATTATTTTAAGTGTCAGGTAACCATGGTGATATATACAAAGACTTAAAAGGCAAATGTATAGTCACATAGGTTAAATTTACATTGCTGGGTTGAGTATGTATTGTTGCTTGATTTAAGACTCTTTCAAGTTTCCATAGCTCGTTGTTTAAATCCAAAGATTATCTGTAGTTCATTGGATCATTATTAAAATCAGGAAGCATTATGAGTGGATACGTATAAGCGAAATATGAGATTTGATAGGTTCAGTTTTTGTTTCAAATTACATGAAGTTTGACAGGCTGCCCTCTAAGCAGCAAAGTACAAACTCCTGTTATTTTTACTGGTAATTTATAAAATCTGATATCATTTTAAATAGCTGGCAATACCAGGAAGTCAGCATTGGAACCATGTGAAATGTGCGTGGTATTGAGGTTATGATGTACATAGCTTTTATATAAGTTTGCATGGTCTGATGAATTTAGAGTCTTCTTAACCTCGTTTGAAATGAAACTCTCAAAAAGAAGTTATAGGATTTATGATTCAGTGATCACTTTAGTCCTGAGATATTGTAAGGTAAAAGGCATTGTTCAATACTTGTAACATAAAGGTACAATACTAATCTTATTTGAAATCAATTTGATTGACTTTTATCTTTAATGTTGGTTCTGTATTTAAGTTTTGTTTTAGTAAAAAGGACCCAATCATCATTATTGTTTATTTTTTTCTGCTTTGTAACAGGGCATGTTCATATAACAGACTTTAACATTGCAACTATACTGAAAGATGGAACCTTGGCAACTTCCATGTCAGGAACTAAGCCTTACATGGGTAAGTATGTACTCCATATATTTGCAGTGATCAAAGAAAGTCTTCACCTTGAGCCACTTCATTAAAAGATGCCATCCTTGTGATCCTGAAGACCTGATTGTCACAAAGCTATGATCAAAGCCCTTTTCACTCATTGACACATGGTGCAATTTCACAGATGAGAATACTATTATTACTCAGCTCATGGAGGTAATACCAAAGGGTATTAGCTCCATGCTTAGCCCCCTTTCTTTCTTGGAGCATTTAGATGCATATGAAGCTGATACCGTTTGGAAGGGTATTAGCTCCATAGGATGCAATGGCCCAGTAGGATGCAACATGATAAAACTGAGTTAGAAAAATTTCAACTTTTTCACAGGAGTAGCAGAGTTATATCACATCGCATACAACAGTGTCAGGGAATTGTTACATGCTTACCAGGCTTTGATATGAAAGCCCGAGTGACCCAACTTGATCCTTTCAAGCGTGCTAATTGATTTGCTTGCCTGGCCAGCCAGTTGGTTGCTCAAGTTTCTTGTGTAAAGCTATTAATGATGTGTAAAGGCCTATTTGCCTATAAATGCAGTCATAGATGGAGCTTGTGGTCCCAGTGTCCTTCTCTGAGGAAGGCACACAAATAATCGGTTTAATAGTCAGCCGTGCCCAAGATTGTTCATTTTATGTTTATATGACCGGCCATCATGAGGTGGGAGTGCCATTTTTTGGATCACTTGACAACTGTAATTAGGAATTGAAATATAGCTGAGGTCCAGATTAAGCAAAAGTAGCTGGTAGTGTGAACGATTAGAAAACATATGCAATGTTTCGTATTGCGTTAAAGTGTCTCATATTGGGTGCAATCTGAAAGGGGCTTAAGAGCCTCTTCTTGGACTAAGTGTCTTTCTCGAACTGGCTGCAGTTTTCTCTGGCACTTCTTCAAACTAGTTAAAGAGACTACCATTCAAATCAGCCGTTCCACCTGTTAGTTTATAAACCCATACCTCCTTGGCAATGCCATACATGACTTTTAACAATGTCAGCACTCAGGTGCAAGCTAGGTGAAATTGATGACTGCTGAAAATATGTTGAGCTCCACAGATGAGTTGTTATAAGTTAGTTATTGTGCATGACGTCTGGCCAATTCTTGACTAACAAAGATATAAGCCCTCCTCCCCCCCCCCAAAAAAAAAATGTTTATTTCTCCTTAATTGTCCATCATAAGGTACTAGGGTTGGTAATATATTAATCCAGACTTTATCCACATCAAACGTTGGGAGAGTTTTACTACTTTAGCCAGAAGGATGAATGCCATTTGAACTTAAGCTTCATCCCAGAGCGTTTAAATGGTTGTTATCAATATCACCTGGACTGTATTAAAAGGTTTTGAAATAAATCCACACAAAGCTGATAGATGTCTTCCTGCTTTTTGTCAAAATGTGTCATTTATATTGGATATATACGTGTAAGGCAGATTTCACAATCTTGTTTACGGATAAAGGTTTGAGCAAAGTCAAGGTATGCAAGCCATGTACGTCAGTGTAGTCATCAGGTTGCCATGCAATTACTTACAACTCCTTGAAGATTGGTCTTTCAAAACATACACTATTTGCAACTGTCCATTTGTCTTGTGCCCACCATAGTAGTAGTAGCAGTTGTATCCATAGACATTAAATGAGTAGGCAGATGGTGTCACTGGAAAAATGTACTGAAATTTGAAGCCAGCATATGGTGGGCCACATTGTGGGTTCCACTTACTAAGGTTTTTGCACTATATCTCTGTGCATTGAAGCAATTGTTTTGTTCTCTGAACATAGCTCTAATGGCTATAATTATTTACTGAAAGGTGACATCATTGTAATACACAAAGCTATTGCATTCGTTCATATGTATTTGGGATCATCAAATCCTCATATTTTGCTTTGTAATGTGTCACATCCTTGTCTCAAGACATGCATATCATGCATATCATGTCACAAGGTTAAGGTCAGGGAGGAGACATGAAATTAGGTTAGAGTTAGAAGTCTTGTGACTTTGTATCATGCATGATATCATGTGCAAATTGGGTGAGAGGTCATAAGATCTGATTTTTACTCATTAAAATTCCAGAAATGTCAGAGCAGTCCTAAAGTTGCAGTGGAAGTACAGTACCTAGCTGCAACACATTGTAGGTTTGGGACTTTGAGATATGACTTCCAAATTTCCATTTATGCATTGTTGCAAATATGGTAATGAGTACACTACTTGGTAGTTTTACTGTAAAGATCCTTGATCCTTGATTTCTATGCATATTAAGTATGCTTATATTGACTTATCTTATAAATAGCTGAACAAAACTATAGTATCTTTAGTAAAAGTATATTTCTGAGCAAGTTGCATTTCTAGCTGATGCCTGCAGTACTTGTCTTAAGTTAAGGACAGCAATGAAAGTGGCAATTACACAATATTCATCATAGCTATAATGACAGTAGATGGTAAAATATTTGCATTAGCACTGAGTGGATGCAAAGCAAGGAGTTATATAAATGGTTAAGTACTTGTATTCTGTGTCTAAAAAAAGCTGAAGTGAAAAGGTCGTTTAAATAGCTGGAGTGAAGTGTTTGTTTTTTAAAGTAGTCATTAGGCTTAATTTTTTTTTTATACAAAGGCAAATACTGTATTACGTCACTGAAATGGCTTATAGTGCTTGAATGTAAAGCCCTGCATCAATTTTGGTATTGTAAGGAGTTACTGCTTTTTTGAGTGAAATTTGCCCTGGCCTTTTAATTCATGTACATAAGCTTATAGGGACTACTGATAATTGGAATGTGTGGGGTTGAGCACTTTTGCCTTCAAAATGTCATACATTTTTGCCACCAAAATGTCATAAGTTTGACCCAAAATGGAGCCTTTGCTTCATTGTTAAATATTCTCTCAGAATGGAGACAGAATATTTGCTATATTGAGCCTTTGGTTCCCAGTCCCCTGACTCAGAGCATATGTTCATGTGTGTAAGAATGAATAAACCACAATGTTATGGATAAAAGTTGCACAAATTAGGACAAAAACCTGATGAAGAAGTGACTGCATGTCAGGCTTATAGCCTCATACAGCTGTTAAATACCATTTAATGTTTTAACTCAAATTTAAATTCTGTAGAATTAGCCATTCTGAATTTGTATGTTGGTAACCTACAAGTGCAGCTATTAGGGATGTGAACAATGAGTATGCTGTACAACCTGCTGTGTATATAGGCAAGATTTTATTTAAATTGCAGCTAATGGAGATGGCCCCATAACTCATGGCCAGTAGGCATGCATCTGAAGTATAGTTGGGTATTACTTCCCAAGCCTAATTAATACTGTCCTAGCTCGATTACTTCTCTCACAAAGCTATACTAACTCTGATTGGGGTGACTGAATTTTCCCTTTAAGTATTCACCAAAAATAGATAGATGTATGACATTGCAACTTATTAATTAAAGCCATCATCTTGACGACGATGAATGACATGATGTTAATAACATTGTCAAGATAAACATCAGTTAATCATTATTTTGACCGATCAAGTACTGCCATCACATTTGAATTTTATATGTTACTTAATTGGTTTTTATGAAAAAGATCCAGTATTAACTTGTATGTATGAAGGCTTAATTAAAGGCAAGCTTTGATTCCAGGAAATAGGACTAATGATTACTGAAAGTCAAATTTCTTTTTCTAGTAACTGTCAGTTGATAGGAATAGAATTCTTTGATGTTAATCACTGTTGAATAGTTGATGAGCATTTAGGAGACAACATTGGAATATTTTGAAAGCTTGACATGCAATGGCATTGTCAGAAATGCTATGACAAGTTAGTAGGTCTAATTGGCATAGTGATCGTGGAAATGTTGCATTTTATGCATGTGGTGAACTTCTTGAGAGATGTTTTACCACATCTCTTGCTAACTGATTATACTGAGCAGTCCACTGTGTCCATTGGTTAGTTAGTTAGATGAGGTTTAACGGCCCAGTTTACAACCAGTTAGTTCAAGTCGAGCCAGTTGTGTCCATTGGAGAGACAGTTTTGTATGTAAGCACCAACTTGAGTAATACTGATCAGGGCTCTGCCTAAGATTGCTAGAGTGCCAGAAGCTTATGTCCCAGGTCATAAACAAGGTTCAAATGTATGCTGTAGAGTGGCTTGTCCTATATACACATATACACATCAAATAATTTGGGAACATATCTGTCTAAAGATGAAAAATTTACTTCCAAGTAGAGACACAAAAGTTCACTAGACTTTAAAGCCGAACGCACGCGGATGACAAATGCGAAACACGAAACAGACAACACGTTTTTGCTCTGACGTCCATGTGCGTTGGACGAAAACCAAAGTTAATGTTATTGTCCGAAATACACGTTTAGCTAAACACTTGTTTCACGAATCAAGCAGTGCTTGTTTCCCAAAATGTTGTTTCGCGAAAACACGAAACGTGTTTTCTGTCTCGTGTTTCGTGTTTTCTGTCGTCCCTGTGTGTTCGGCTTAATGTTACAAATTCCCTGTTGCTATGATGAGTTATCTCTTGGGCCCTCATTAAAACAGTGAGGATTAGTGTCTTGGTAGAAGTTAATCAAGATGGCAAACATACAGTATTATAGGGCTAGAAATTGGTACATATCCTAGGAGTTAGAGTTAGATGAGGTTTTGTAGCTTAGTTTGTAACCAAATGGTTTAAGTCGGGCCGGCTATGGCCTTTTTTCCAGTTGTGGCTCACAGGCTTGTTTTCCCCACTCCATTGCTTATGCTGAGCACCTAGCACAATGGCAGTAGGTTCCATTTTTAAAGTCTTTGGTATGACCTGGCTAGGATTCAAACCCCCTGACCTTCCAGCTGCAAGTTAGATGCTCTAACCACTTGACCATGCAGTCAGTCATATATCCTAGGTATTGACAAGACAGTACTACTCTGTTTACCCTGCTATCTGGATGATATAGATAATTTAGACATGCATAGCTTCAGTCTAATCATCATCATTAAAGATACTAACCTTACCTTCAAATTTATTCAATCCTCTATGTGATCATTTAAAATCGATTATTGTGAGTTTCCTGAGATGGTATCATTAATTGCTTTTCTTGGGATCATGTAATAGTCAGTTGGTGGAATTCACAGCTGAAGAAAATAAGAGCATCTTGTGAAACTTCCATAAAATGAGAACTTTGGATCCTTTAATGTTTCAATTGTCAATAAAATGTCAGGTTATCTAGTCATTCATATCTTAAAATATGATGTAAAAAGAATGATGTGTTAAGGACAGATAAGGGAAGTACAATTGGTTTCAATTGAAGAGCTGTATTTTGTTGTTCTTAAACAAAGATGAAAAGACCACAAGCAAGTTATTGCTATTGAAATCCCTTTGATATTGTATTTTTGGTCAAAACTTTTCACTTTTAGAAAGCAAACAACATGGCAAGTTTTTTATGTTTGCATAATGTATGTGTCTATTTTGCTTTATATGCACTCCCAAACAGCAGAGTTCTAGAAAATATGTTGCAGCGTATGAGTTTTATCTTTAAAATATTGTGCTTTCTTTTGTTCTTTTTTACACACATTCAGTTCATTTCCTTAAATTTTGTATTATTGAATGCAGCCGTAATGATAAGATACTTCGTAATCACAAAACCTTTTCTTTTACCCTTTGATGAAAATGAAATAGCTATGTACTGGGGTAGAGGCACTTTTATCTTTAGAGGCCCTCAGGGCATTTGTTAAGCATGAAAGATCAGGCTTTTATAGACACTAAAAGAAAAAGCACATTAATGAAGATCCAGATGGCTCCCAACTGCCAAGTGGAACAAATGTCAAATACATGAAATGGAATAGTAGATTATTTTATTAGTGTGAACCCTTCGGGCTGTCCTGGAATAGTTTGCTTCAGTTGGCTGCTTCTTTGGAATTAAGCTGCTGTTTTAGTCAGTGATAATAGATAGAAGTGAATATTTTTCAAACTCATTTAGTCTTAATATTTACTGGTATTTGATACTGGTGGCATTATCTTCAGAAGTTCATATGCTCTATTTTGTGTGTTGTGGGGTCGTTGGCCAAGGCACTGACGTACTCATTAATGCCAAATTTATGTGCCATTGTGCCAAATTGCAGCTTAAATCGCCAGTTTGAACATGTAAAGGAAAGTTCACAAAAACATTTGTATACATCAAAACAAAAGTCATAATAGCATAGATTCATGTTTAATTATAGTCAGATTAATCTACTTTTAAATTTCATAGTCATTGCTAAATGAAAACGTATTAATGCCAAATGTGAATTTTCCTGCTAAATTTTCTCTGAATTTGGCAGTAAAAATACTAACTTGCAACTCTAGCATGTTACTGTGTGTGTGCATGTAAAAGACGAATTCAGTCCCATGTAGACTACACAAAAAAGAGCATGTACTCTTGAACTTTTCTGTTTCCTCAACACAAATCATCATCCAGAATGGCCCTTAGAACATAATATCAATATCTAGAATGTCCTGATTTTACTGTAAATAAAAAACCAGATGACAATGTAAGAAGAAAAGAGCAGTAGGTGGAGATCTTTCTATCTTACAGAATGTTTCTTTGAAGTTACCCTTGTTTCATTGTCAGTAGAATGTCGATTTTAACATTATTTTCTGGATTCTATTTTCACTTTTTACTTGAAATGTTTTCTAATGTTTGGACATTAGTTTTGACATTTAAATTTTGCCAAAATTTGTAGCAAGTTTGTGTTTTAGGAGTATTTATTGTAGTCTTTTAAGATGTATGTGGTCACTATACTTTGAAGCAGGCCTGTAGACAAGGGAGATGTCCCCAAGGAAATTTTTGCCCCCTAAAATAGCCTTAAGCACTTTAACATATCTCATCTCACTTCCCATAAGTATATTTCTTCCCCCTGCCCAAACTTATCTTGCCCCCTCCCCCTTCAGTACTTTGTTTGGTTATGGGATTGCTTGCAAGTGGAATTGAAGGTTTAGTAGTAATGTACCTCTGTTCTTCAACGTGTAAAGAGCCAACAGGGCTCCTACCCATTGTACTGAGCATCTACTATTCAGAGTTGTTCTGGACTGATTTTAATGAGCATCAGACTTCCACTCTGGTGTCATTTCAATCCCCGTCCCTTTAATGTTTTTCAGCATAGGGAGAAAGAAAACGCGCAAATTAAATCAATATTGACCTGCTAATGAGAAATCTTGGAGCCAAATAATGTGATAAATATTGCCTCTGTCTCGCACAAAAGCATGTAAATTTTCAGAGTTTGAACAAATTTGTTTATGACTTTGAAAACTAGGGGGGCCATTTAATATGGCATGATTTTGTTTGGTGACAGAAATCAAATAAAAAGGAAGTAGCATAGAGTTTCTCCTTATTTGAAATCCCTTTGTGGAATCACATTATGCTTTCTTATAGTACTTACTATTGCCACAGCAGGATGCATAGGGTAAAAGTTCATTGGAGTAATTGAGTAGATTGCATTTCAGTGTCTGTCAGTCTTCGGAGTTAATGGCGTAAATTTCCAATGAGCTCATTTGAGTTTGTTATTAGTACAGTCATTATTGCAAGTGACTCACAGAACCTATGAAATTTGTGTGTTACTTTGAAAAAATTTTCAGGGGGCCAAGTGTGTAAAAATGTTGTAAGTCAATGGCAATTATTTGAAGCTTTTAAGGGGGAGCAAAAACAAAAAAAAAATTTTTAGAGGGGCCCTGGCCCCTTTGGCTACGGGCCTGTTTCAGAAGGCCACAGCAAAACTGAGTCTGAGTGAAAAGGCAGTGACAGCAATGTTAAATGTCTTGATGCATGCCTAGATTTGAGGGGCACCACAGCAAACATCAAGGGCACTATAATACAGCTTTAATGCCTGCAGTTTGTCAAGTCAAGGGAGTGTTACATGAGCTTAAATTTCAAGCTCAAAAGGAAGGATGATTTGGTTTCCAAAATTTGTATTTTTTTCTTTTGAGGGCCAGGGGAGGGGACATGGGTTGCTCCTGTCAAAGACAAAAGGATCCCTGCAGATGTTATTTATAGTAGGACTTGGTATAGATCTTATGCACATAGTGTCACAGACTCACAGGGCCATAAACTACTTTAGGCAACTTAAATAGTGCATCCTTTGCCAAAGGACAGTCTCTCCCTACAGTTCGTAATTGTGAAACTTTTAAAAGACTTTTGGCCAATATAAGTTGTAAAATGATAAAGCATTTGTAACTGTGTTCATTAATATTTGTGCTCTATCCTACCTTTGTACATAAATTATCACTACAAAATCTGTGTCAGCAGATCAACAGCCTTTAAGCATGGCAGTCAACCTGATGTTTGTTCAACTGTCAATTAAGTGCCCAGTTTACCAATTACACAAAATTTAAGCTGAGCCAAGTTACATGTAAATGATGGCTACCGTAGTAAAAGTTCTGTGGAGGACCCATTGTATCAATTTTGAAAGATATTGGCAATATAGTAGGGGCTGACCGCAGGGCATGATAGGAAAACAGAAAAAAAGTTGACTGCAAATCTCTGATGCCATGGACTGGTCAATATCTACTGTTTTAGCTAGTCCCCATGCTGTATAGTATTGCAGCCCTTACACTTATAGGCATGCCACTACCCTTGTCTGGTTTCTGGTTACCATGTAAAACATACTGTAAAAACATCACTTTGGAGTTGAAGTGATCTTAAAGGAAAATATTTGGGTAACTTGTTTTACAGAAAACTCTTGTGCTTTTAAAACCAGTATTGACAGATAAAGAATGATGGATAATTGAAAATAAGGGCAGTAGGATAGCTTTCTTTCCCAGAAATTAGGTTGTTACTGAAAGAAATTCAGTTTTTTTCAGTCAAGAATAATTTGTTGACCCAATTCACTTTTGGAAATTCAAATGATGAAATTTCGGTAACTCTGCATAATATTTTGGGGAAATGAAACTGTTGCTGGAGTTTTACTGGTGAAACTGAATGGTTTAATTAATAATTGTTTAACTATTTTCTATGTATTTGCCATGTTCTTGCATTTTAAACATAATATTAATTCCCTTTAAATAGGACTGAGATAATAGAACACTGTCAAGCCATATTTGCTCCTCTTTACATTTCTATTTAAACATATAATAATAATAATTATAGTTCTTATATAGCGCTTAATCCAGTTGCTTGGAAGCATAGTTCAAAGCGCTTTACAAAACAACATATACGGTCAAGTGCTTTCAGTTTCCATCTGAGAAAGTTGTTAGCTCCGTAGGAAATGTCAGTTAGTTGGCGCTCTGCACCCTTATTCTCCCCAGGTCCTCCAGTTTTATGTTGAAAGAGTATGCATATCGTTTGTATGGTATACTGTAACTTTCATGTGGTTGTCAAAATGAATTACCATACCTTTTGTTAATTGATATGTTTAGTTGAAGTTGGCGTTTTGAGAGTTGAAACACACCCGTGCTTGACAGGCCATATATATTGTTACAGGTGAAACACAGCATGTGATGCAGATAGATAGCAGGAAGCAATCAGCTTTTAATTGTTGTGACAAAGTCTGAACTAACCTACATTTGGCTTGTATCAATCTCTCATTATTAAGGTTATGCTTTATAATACTTTATCTCTGTATGTGTAACTTAAATTGTGACAGCACAGTTAAGGGGTCGTGATGAGGGCACTGTTACCCATGGTTTGGGCTAGGGTGCAGGATGGTGGAATTTCTGTATCTAAATTGGATTATTCTACAATGAAAATAAATATCTGCGGGAAATTTTTCCATATTTTTAGCTGCTTAATCAGCCTGTTGTATACAACAGAAACACCTTAAGTGTACCATAAAAAATAACCCCAGATAATTTCCAGTTTGAAAGTTTTCTTTAAGAAATTATTAACTGTCTTGAAAAATTATGGAAATTTTACCTAGAAAGTAAAAAATATCCAGTAGCAAGTGCTTTAATCTACCTTCAGCACTCCCAACCCCACCCCTCCCCATCATTTGAAATCTTTAAATAGCCCCGCAATTAAATAGGCCTCTAAAATGTGTGATTACTATACTCATTATCTTATATATACTCTTGCTAGAGAAATATTCAGTTGCTATGGTTGTGGCCGACTTGTTACCTCTTGCTCCTAAGTTTTGATTTATCCTTCTTTCCTGGTAACTCTGCTTTCCCCTCAGCTTTCATCAGGCTTGTTTATAGATCCTGCTTTCATTGTTTGAAAGCTGCTTGATTAAAATGTCTCCCCCACAAGATTGTTTTTTGGACAATAAACCTGGTTTTGTCAAAGGAGCAATTAAAGTGCATTTCTATGGTCTACGATTTTATATACTGTATTTACTTTGATGATGTGTATACATGCGATGTACATGTAGCACACAAAGGGTGCTGAAGGAAGGACAAAGAATGTCAATCATCCGTGTGCCTGCATCTTTCTGTGAGCCCTCAAGGAATGTTCCTGTCATCATTCATACAAACTTGAGTCTCTCCGTCTTCAAGAATGAAGAATGTTTCATCAGATTATGCAGCAAGAATTCTGTTCCTAAGCTCAAGAGACTAAATTACAACTCACAACTATGAGTTTACAGTCTTCCTTTACAGGCATATAAAACACTGCTTGTGCAAGTGGATCATGATAAGAATTGAGTAGCATGGCTAAATGCACACGGTAAAATGCATTATAATCGGTGCATATGGCACGACAGTAAATTGGACATTATCCAGACAGTGGATTACGAGTCATTATTGAATAGAAACAAGACATGCCAGGCACATCATGGTATTGACAACATATAGTGTACTCTCAGTATTAGGAGAGTTCCTTTTGAAGCACCTTGTTGAATCTCTTGGAATGGACTCTTGATTCCTATGTCCAAACTCCACCTTTTTGAGAAGGGTCAGGTGATGGCATGGGGGAGGAACAGGAAAAATGAGACTGGGATATTTCTGTGTGCCCTCATGTTTGGAGGGTCACTAGCTTGACCTACATAGCTTGCTTTGTGATTGAAAAGTCCCTTTGGCCATTTCCCATCTGTGCAATAAAACTTACAGATAAAAGATAGTCATCCCAATTTGAGTTAGTAAACTCTGGTATCCTCATTTATGAATGGCTCTTTTAAATCATGTGACAATATATTTGTCACTTAACTGTTTGTTAAATGCATGCAGAGTAACTCCTTGCTTTACCTTTAACATTCAGTTTTTATGTTTGGAAATGAAATCTACTTGTAAAGGAAATAAAAGATCTATAAATGTTAGCTGATGTTTCAGACTAAGTTTTGGGCAACCTGTCTATTTCTTTGACTCGTTTGCAAATTAAACCTCTGATTTGTCAAAGCTATCCACTTTTGAGGTCATCAGAGTGCATCAAGTATATTTTCTGGTGAATTGGGATTGGTCGGTTTTGAGAATTGAAATATTGATAATATCAGTAATTTAGTGATAATATTGACAAGAGCACTTCACATGGTATAATTTAGTCATCAGAGCCTTCAGAGGCCTCTAAACAGCTCTGGTAGAAAAATCAAAGTGATTTTAATCAGCCCAGTTAAAACACCAAGATCACAGGTCTGGGGGCTCTATATTCTCTTATAACATTTGTTTAAAGGCAATAGGATGTCGCCCCAAAATTTGCTTGATGAAAAATCAGCAGACTCTTGCAAAAATCCTCTTATTGCATTACAAGCACCTTTGAAGACGTTTTGGACATAACTATTACAAACAATAGGTAAGCAAGGAGAAATTCTTGAATTTCACAGTTCACTAACAAAAATGTTGTCACATGATCATTAAAGTAGGCCATTCATGATCTAGAGTGACGGGGCATACTTACTCTGATTGGGGTGACTGCATTTTCCCTATACATCTCCAAAGGAGATTTATAATTTACAGATTTTTATGTTTCAAATGTTATTTTCTCTGGCAGCCCCAGAAATCTTCCAGACAGACCAGGATGAGCATAGAGGTTATGACTTTGCCGTGGACTGGTGGTCGATGGGTGTATGTGTCTACGAAATGCTTCGAGGAAAGGTAATACATTCTAAGCGTACTCTGGCTATGTGCTTTGATTCCTTTCCTGGCTATCAACCCGAACATGACTACACATAAAAGTCAGGTGCACTCTTTTGGGTCAATTTAACTTCATACGATCCTTTGCTATTAAAGAGGGCATTGTGAGCGGTCTGTTACTGATCTATATTAAGTTCCTGGCAGTGTTTTAAGATGAGCATTGGTTGACGAATATGGGTAGGAGTGATGGATGCAGTTTCCCATCTCTTTTCATTTGACTCCCAGGAATTGACAGGAAAATTATTGAACGATTAATGAACCATGAGTATGGGGGGATAGGGTCTTTTCAGAACAGGTACTAAAAAGTCTTTGTAATAAATCGCATGATGACAGGATATGTGCACCTGAGTTAGTTAAACAAAAATGCCTCAAAGGAATGTACTTTTGGGAGGAGGGGGGAAGGAATCTCAGGAACTTCATAGCTGCCTGTACTGTAAATCAGCCACATCTACAATGGAGACAGTTATGTGCTAAGAAGTGCACATCTGTTTCATCTTCTCCCTTTGCTTTTTGCTTTGCCCATTACTTGCTGCCATTGAGGATGTTCATCAGGAAGTCGATGGCAACTCCCTGAATCTACATTGCTCGGCCCCCTCCTACCTCCTATTTACAGTTGTAACCCTCGCTTACCTGTAATAAGATACTGGCAAGTCTTGATTACACACTGGTGGAGTCTGACCTCTAATAGAGAGTGGTCTTCCCAACCCTCTCCTTGCTTGCCAAGTCACAGCAGAAGGCGTTGACATAAATTGTGTTCTGGTTTTCCTTCCTTTGGATACCTTGTCTATGAATTACTTGTTGTGAACATCTCTGACAATGATCCCTGATCCCTTCCTCTCTCTGCCCTTCTGCCATTGCCTTTTGGTTGTCAAAAGTGTTTATTAAAATGTGCTTAATGGCTGATGAGTTCAGCAGTTGTAATTCAAGTACCCAAGAATATTACATCTAGTACTTCAAGTAGCAGTATCACTGAATCTTTTATCATGATTACTACAAACTTAATGTATGTTTGGTGCTGTTTGTTAAAGGAAAACTGCAGTCACCCCAGATTGAATGAGTATACCCAGTTATCACCTACAGTATATTCATGAATGGCTCTATTAAATCAGATGACAACATTTTTGTAACGTAAGTGTTAATTATTGCAAAACAGTCCCTTTGTTTATCTTAATAATGCCACATTTGTGTTTTGAAACAGCTTGCAATAGAAATAAGACAAGATTTGTAACATTTAAATCATCTGTCAAAGTAAGTTTGGGGTGACTGCTTATTTCCTTCTATAATTATTATTCATATAATAAGTACAAATGTAGCCTTACTCCAGTCATGAACATTCAAATTAGTCACATGTGGAGGAACAGTAAGTGGAAGAACAGTGAGCTATTAAATTGTGGTGTACTACTATCATCTACCACTGGACTTTGAGGCTGTGGACAATAACACCACCCCTCTGTGCCTTTGATATACTGGGGTGTGGAAATACACCATTGTGGCAGTAGTGCCAGAGCATGTTATACTGTCAATATTTAAAGGGGTTGTTGAATCAATACAAACATGGGAGGAATCTCCTGATATCTCTGTAAACAGTTGGTGACTGCACTTTGACATTAACTTTAAGTGACATAAATTAAAATAATAGCACAACTCTGATTGGTCAATGGTGACTTAATTGTGCAAATCAGAATGTACCCATTGCATAGAAGACATCTCACACACTGGACATGAGCTTGAGCAGTTTAAACCTCAGCAAATGCAGGTGTAACTTTGTCATGGAATTGCACAAGATTGGTTTATTTTTTCTTTTTTGGGGGTGGGGGGGGGGAGGTTTAAATTCAAGGAGGAGCTAGAAGTAAACTTACTAAGGAGAATGTTGTTGTGTGGTGTAAGATAATTTGCCCTTTAGCTTTCAAACTTAAAGAGCTTTAAACAAAAGTATTTCTAAACCATTCACAAGGGTACCACAAATATATGCTTGGGTTAAGTGTAGAACTTCTTACTCAGACAAGGTTGCCAGAAAATCTGATTTCATCCCTCAGAAGGTTATCACCCAGATAAATATGTAAGAAGTAATTTAGAGCTCTGAGTGTATGCTGTTAACTTTAACAGAAAAGAAAGGTCTGCTTACAAAAAGAAATAGTCCATCATATCTTTTACAAGTAATTTCCCTCAGGAAATTTCAAAATTAAAGGGTATTATTATAAATAGTGAAATGTATATATGCCAATGTTTCTATAACTTGTCTTAATTTTTGTATTTTTAAGTGTGCAGAAATGCCAGTGATATTCACAAGTGGAGGGAGTGGGGTCATACACAGAGTATTCTGGTCCCCAAATCTGGAATGCAACATATGGCTCCCCATACCCCATCTGAGGTTTTTAGGAAGGTATAATTTGACTGGAACTTCTCAGAAAAAGGATTCCAGTTTTAACAAAAATTTTCATTTTTACCCACTCTTTTATGAGTATATTAGAAGAACATTGTCTCTAATCCGATCTGGAAAAACTGTTCTGGTACATAGTGTCTGGGTTCATACTCTGAGTTGTGGGATCCCTTCCCTGAGATGGATTTCACATAATGAAAGTAACAGCTGTCTGCAGGAAATTCCTCCATATTTTTAGCTGCCTAAATCACCTTGTTATACAGCAGAAATACCTGTATTGAAAGAGATCCCACAGCACTTTAAAAAATCTTGCACAAAAGTATTTCAAAATTGGGAATTCCTGCATTGACTTCATGTGCTGACAAGATGCACATACTCTTGTGCTCTGCATACTTCGCGATACCTGCCCTCGTCCCCTATAAGCAACGAGCATTACACTGCTATGAACAGACACACAGTTGAAAAACCCTATGTACTCTCTCATTGCCTCCCCCCTCCTCCATCCCTTGTCTCCATCTGCTTTTCAATTTTCTTGTTTTGTTATCCAGGAGAATATAATTAATACCTGACAGTCTGCCTTAAAGGGAAATAATGCGTTTGTTCTAAAGAAAATTTTCATATTTTTTAAACCAGTATGAACGGATACAGAATGAAAGACAATTCAAAATAAGGCAGTATGGTAGCTTTCTTTTCCAAGAAATAAGGCTGGCATAGGAAGAAATGAGGTTATACGTTACACAAAAGTAATTTTTTCACCCAAACTTTCCAAAATTCAAACAGTGCAAGGTCCGTAATCATGTAATGCATAATATTTAGAGGAGATAAAGCTATTGCTAGAACTTATTAATGACACTGAATGGTTTAAAAGTGATTTAAGGGATTTTCTTTTTATGCCATTTTGGTGCATTTTAAACACAATATTTCCCTTTAAGAGCAACTCTCATGTTCATGAAGTTTCAGTAAAAAACTTTTGCTTGATTTAGAAAGGTTGATGAAGGCAATTTTGCAGTGCTCAGTATTCTGGCAGTTGAAGGTTTTGCAATGGCAGCACACTCAGTCATGCGGCTCTGTGCTGCGTTTTTGCTGGAGTACCACTGTCGTAAATTTAGCGGTTTATCATCTATTGATGCACCAATGCCTCGTGGGTAATTTACTAATGATGCCAAGTTCTAATTGTGGTGCAGCGATGAATTACAACCGAAGGCAGACATACGTAGAACCCAATTCATTTAGTTTCCTCGGAGAATTGACGGCTTTCAATAAAAGTCAGCCTTCTCAGATCTTGGCCGCTGTGGAGATCTATTCGTTTTGAAAATGTGCCAAGGCTCTCTGTATTGATCAAAGCTGCATTGCACAGGTACAGGGAGAGTTCTCTGAAAATGAATCTGTATTGGCCGTAAATACCACGTCATGTTAGATTTACAAGTATCCTTGAAGCTTGGTGTATTTTAGCTTTTGGTGGAAATTGAAGTTTGTTTTATTTCTCGCTATAATATCATTTTATTTCTGTTAGCTTTGATTGCAGTCATGGTTGCTTAACTATTGTAAGAATAGCTAGTAGTCAGTGCATGGGCATTTGGCCAACTTAAGCAATAATGAAGGAGCTGTGGCAGTATAGTGGAAAACATACATTTACGTAAATAGAAAAAGGTCAGTAGAAGAGACTGAGTCAACATAACGGTATTTATTGATCCAAGAAACAGGAATCTATGTCATCCTTTGTGAGTCATCATTGCCTGTACTTTCTGTTTCTAACTCCCTAATTGCGTGTAATTAGGCTTCAAGATTTCCCAGTGAAGAAATTAGGAGAGTAGGATGCCCTGTAGTGAAAGTGTCGTAGCTGTAGTAGTTACTTTGCCATGTGTAGAGTAGTAATTATGGCCAATTAGGGAGGGTAAATTCTGTAGATTGTAAATATTGGGGCTCATAGATTCTAAAACCAGATGAGTCATTTCCATGGAGACTAGATAACATGGAAACTTCTGTCCTTAGTAAAATAGACTCCTCCCCTCCTTCCCCCACCCTCCCTCCCCCTCCCTCCCCCCATAAAAATCATTTAAAAAGTCATTCTTTAATTCTTATTCATATGAGATGATTTACCCATGATATGTTAAATACATACTCACTGTGATGACCACAGTTATTTAAGAAATATCACTTTATGTAATGTAATAAATTACAAGGGGCCATATTAGTATGGCAATTAGTGGTGATAATAGGCATCAAGTTAGATAGACCTCTGTGTATGGTTTTGTCTACATGCTTTATAAACAAGCTACAAAGATATAGAGCAAGTATATAAGAAATATAAACCTAACAATGGCCTGGTAGACTTAATAACTCTTCGTGTAAATAATGTGTACAGTAACCAGCTGTGTATCATGTTTAAATGATGCATTGCTTTCTTCTTGCTGCTATGTTAAACAAAACATGTACAATATCTTGATAGTCCAGCTGTTTCTTTGTCACGTATCAACCAAGAAATGCTTTTTGCGTATGACATATTGAAGGTAAAGAATTGATGATGTTCTAGAATCAATTCAGCAGAATTCATCTTACAGCGTGGGTGTATTTATACCCTTGTGTTTAGATGTGATATGATTGCAGTCAATCATTAAGGGTTTTTCTTTTGTTTGAATGTTTTTAGTATCATTTCATCTTCTTATGTCAATGGAATGTCCAAGGAATGAGTTTGTACTCTTGTTAAGCTGCAGTGTTGGTTTTGACCAATAAAAGGTTCTGAGAAATGTTTGCAGGATCCTACAACTTTCTACAAAGTCATTAAAGTTTGACATGGTTTTTAGTGTAGCTGAGAGGTATTTCTTTTTTGGCAATGGGTGGGTTCGGAGATAGAGTTGGTGGGTATGTTACTGCTAATTTTTAACATTTTTACAGAGGAAGCAAATAGGGGTTTTTGTCTTTGAATAGGTTGAGGAAGCATACTTCCACCCCACCACATTTTAGCCCCCCCCCCTTACGTGCTTCTCATGCCTATGTTGTGATATGTGATCATACCAGTATGAATAAAAATTAAAATATCTATCAACTTAACATCTTTTTAACCTCATGCAATTTTGTTTAGGCCATCAAGGTGGAATGTACTTTAAGATGCAAAAATTAGTTCCAGGGTGGACAGTTCCAGAAAAAAATACCCACAGAGTGAAGGCCATATGTTTTTCCTAATAGCGTTAAGCTCTTTTACTGCACAGTGTCACTTTGAATTTCTGTTTATCTCATCAGAGGCCGTATGACATTCACTCAACATCATCTGTCAATGATATTCAACACATCCACTCTACAACCACAGTGCATTATCCATCCAGCTGGAATGCATCTCTTGTTAGTGTCTTAAAACATGTAAGTGTGCCTTTATTAGGGTACCTCTGTGGAGTGCCATGCCCATGTAAGAGATCTATAAATTATCTCTTCAAGAACTTCATTTTCCCCTTACCTTGATTTCTTATTGTTAATGTTAAATTCACTTAAGAGTTTAGATCAGCAACATATCTCCTAGATCTACAGACTTTGTATGGTAAAGAGTTTTCTTCTTCTAATTGTGTAGAATTGGTAGATTAGGGTTGTATTGTACTGTTGTAATCCTCTGTGGTGTAGTTTGTGTAGGAGGTGGAGGTTGGGAGAGGTGCAAGTACCACTACCCCAGAAATTTTCAGACATTAAAATTGGGACATTATGAAAGGCAACTACTTTAATAGTTAACTTATATCGGCCAGTATGGATGGGGGGGGGTGGGGGGAACAAAGCTTTGACTCTACATAACTTTAAGAAAATTGACTGCATGTTTGTTCAATGGTTCTTCATGTCTGAGGGAAACCAGGGGAAATGACTGTCCATTTTCTAGTTGGGAAAATGGAGAATTATGAGGAAAATGGCCAGTAATAGAAAAGCACAGAATTTTAAAGTCACAACATAGAAACTGTGTTTGCCTGAATCACATGTATCGTGTGTCAAACCCTTAGTCTTATCCATGTACTGATCTATCAGCTACTATCTTTTGAATTACTCAAAAAGGAAACATTTTTAATGAGATGTATGGAATGCTGGTTTATTGTGGTATAGTAGGATGTCATCATGTCAAAGAATGCTCCTCTGTGAGATGAAATCTCATTTATGAAACTAGAAATATCTTTTCATTAAGTTTGCAACTTATTACCTTGAGAACCCACAGAAGTTCAGTCTAGATGCTGACAAGAGTCCTCAGTTTGCTTGTGTGGCAGTGGGAGATCCTGCAAACTGTCTGTTCGCTTTTATTAAGTTTTGCATGACTCTGAGCCCTCTCTTGAAGTGTCAAATACACTTCCCGTCACATACACTCCCTTAAAAGAAGTGGTCTAAGCTCAAATCAAGTTTTGAAATGTTAGAGGGGTACTTACTCTTAGCAATTCTTCCATTGAAATCTGATGTGTGGTTCTCAAGATTTCAACAGTTAAAGTTGTCACATTTTCAACACAAAGTGAACTTGAAGCAAGCACATATGACATCATAGCCTTACATTAATGAACAGTCTTTTGTTTTTCTTTAAACTTAACAGCAGATTTAATTTTCATTCATCATTTTGTTTTGATGTGTTAATAAATATCTCATTGAATTTTGCCTTTTCTTGAGATTTCTTGGTAATATTGTAGTAAAATTTATGGTCCTGTCCCTTCTTCCTACATGTAGCAAAACCCTGGAAGGGGCAGTTGTTTTGTGTGTCAAGCTAGACCAGGGGTTCCCAACCTGTGGTACGCATGCCACCATGGTACATTTGGACTTTCTCGGTGGTACACGGCATGGTACATAGCGTGCTTCATTTTTTATTTGACTTGAGTAGACATCTAGCATTAACGCATGTATCTTAATGGATAATCACTATTATATAGTTGAATATTGTTACAGTGGTGCTCGGTGGCAAACGTGAAATGGTACCCCAGGAGAAAAAGGTTGGGAACCCCTGAGCTAGACCATCAAAAAAGCTCTATAAATTTTCTTTTCAGGACTTTATCCATCTCCCTATTGATACTTTGTCTAAATTATTCATGGTATACAAGGCAGTATTCACAAGGAGGAGTAGACAGTGAACAAACATGCTTTTAAGACAAGTTCTGTGGGCTATCACTGGCTGCAGGCAAAAACGTAAATATACTCCCAATAGGACTTATTACCCTAAAGGGACAAATATTTAACAGAACACTCTCAGACAGCTTTGTGGCCAAGAGAGCATAGACTGTCTTTAACAGCTTCAACAAAGCAGTGAACTCACATTCCATGTTTCTTTAATCTGAGTAATTGAACAATAGCTTTGTTGAGTCCCCCCCCCCCACCCATCCACCACCACCAGTGTTTTTAAATATGTTGATTTGTATATTTCTGTAATCCAGATTTTTTTTTATAAAATTCATATATTAATATTAACAATTAACTGTACATAGAGTACCTCATGATATGAAGTTAGTTGAAATACATGGTGAGAGGAATGAATGAAATGAAAGCTCAGATTAAAGGGTCAGGTTGATAAATAAGTAAAACTCACTACACACATAAGACATATTATCTTGGGTCAGGAGAAATTGAACTCGTCAACTCAAAGTAGTGGAAAATATAGGTTTAGGAAAATTTGTTTAATTGGTGTTGTCTTTCTTTGTTTCCTCACATCATTAGTTGCTAGTCTTGGATCCTCATAAAAGAACAACGAATTTAAATAGATTTTCCCAGCATTCATTTGTGTCTGATGTCGACTGGGATGCTGTGGTGAAGATGAAGAGCAAACCGTCTTTTGTTCCACCGGTAAGATGTTTTCAGGACTTTAGGGTAATTCTCATGATCCCAGACAGTTCCAATTCTCCCAACTATGCAACTTGTAGCTCCTCCCATCACTGTCTGAAGCTCCTGCATGTGCAGACACAAACCTATTTTATTGCTTAAGGCCAGATCCTGGTGAGGATACAAGGCTATATAACAGTTGCGTAAATCTGCGTTTTTGTTTGGGGGGCAAATTTCTAATCTTTCAAATCTAAGTGGAGCACCACCAGGATTGGCGCATAGCATACCAAGAAATTTTTGTCCCTGAAGGCCCCCAGATCGCTGGAAATGGCACTTGCCGGGTCGTTTGATGTCCTTCGAAACAACGCCTATATTGTGATCTCTTGTTCTGGAAGTTTGT
>WURT03378182.1:0-23505 GCA_009936505.3 Holothuria glaberrima | reverse complement strand
AATCTTAACACTGTGCAACACTCCACATCATTATTTTTGCATAGGCAATGAGTTTCTTCAGAAACCATCGAACTTTGCAGACGTATATTTTGAGAACGGTAAAAGATATTGAAAAAATTTTAACGGATCTTTCATTGGATGACTTAATTCTTTAACTGACAAATGAAACAGACCTTTTTGGTGGCATGCAACACGACCTTTAAGGGAGGTGGGCACTGGGACAGTTCAAGATGTTGGAAGGGGCGGCAGTCTAAAAAAGTTTCAGAACCACTGGACTAGATTGATGCATGTAACGGATGTCATTAAACTAAAGAAGACAAGTTAAAAATTACGAGGTTTAACTTAGTTGTTATGTTGCATTTTATTGATGTGAAGTTCAATGATGTCCAATCTACATTATATGATGTCCATATCTTGCTATTACAAAAAAATGTGATTAAAATGTTATTGAGATATTGCTCGTAAAAATCATCAAGATAAAGTACTCTGTTTTAAAATCAGTGAAGCCTGTAACAATAAGAGAAATGATAATCTCAATTATCTTACAGTCTATGATCTTTCCCTTAATATACCACTATAGATTTCTTACCGTGTAAACAACAGTTCGAAACTATACTCAATTGTCGTCCTTAAGTCATTTATTACTACACAAATAATCCTGTATAAACTTACTTTGAATTTTGATCCTAATACTGGAATGAAACAAACAGTGATGTGATCTGCCGGGTCGGTAATTTTAAGGTATAGAAGAGTGGCAAGTCTGTTTTAAGACGAAGGCAAAGATAAAAATACAAAATAATAGCATTTATTTACTAGGTATTCAATAGGTTAAAAAAAAGTCTACAGATATCATCCGTCGAAGAATTTGCAGTCTACAGATAGATGCATTAGTACGAGAGGCTGTTTCAATTCAGCTATAATGAAGATAACTATGGGCGATAATGCAGCATTAGAATTAATGTCGAGGCTTGTTTGATAACTGTCGGACTTAACATAATTAGGCTGTGCCTTTTGGAATTCTGTCGTCGAGAAAGCAACTGTTCCCAATGAGTTTATGTTAACCTGCCCCAACCACCATCTTTTCTAGTCTTTCTTCAGGTATTTTTACAATCTAAAAAGTTTAACGGTAAATTTGCAAAATAGTGATATTCTCCCCCATTGTTCTTCTTCACCATTCGGAGGGTACCATTGGAATTACCTTACAGGTTTTTTTGCGAACACTTGAACACCCCCCTCTAAAGGGTCCCTGTGGCCATAGATACTAGTGCATTTGACATTAAGGAAGACCTCGTTGTTTAAGAGGAGCAACGTTTTCTTTAACTCTAGTGTGAGAACTCCTGTTACAAAAAGTTTTCTTCCCTCATTTATTTGAAAGTTTAGGACTACATTAATAAACATAAAAGGCGCCGGGGTAATTCCAGCTACTTCACAGCCGTTTACTGGTAGTTTTAACTTCTATTTGTGAAGGTGTAAGAAACAAGGCTACAACAGAAAAATTGCAAAAGTACAGAACATGCTGTCATGCAGTGGCTTTGTTTACATACAAATCTACGTTTGTTTGTGTATACAACTATACATTTACATAAATAAATGTAAACAGCGGTTTAAAACCAGCATAAATGCAAATAGATTGCAATACACAATAAACATTGTTTTATTACATCTTTCACTATTTCCTTGCTACCTGGATTTTTAGGTTGTCGTTAGCCAATATCAAAGAAGAATGAATAAAATCAGGACAAAAAGAAAGAAAACATTTAATGAAGAAGGCTAGTGTCTTTTACCAAATGTAATATATTGCATATTAATTTTGTTGTCATCAGATAATTCTGATCTTGTATTATATGTTTCTCTTCTTCGGTAAACTGGGTAAGAGTCTGTAATGTTTTCATATCCCAATACCTAATATTTACGCTAAGTTTTGTCTTACACAGTGACAGAATAACGTTACATGAGCTATTAATCATCCCAAGAATTTTACAATGACGTGTAGATAATTATGAAAGTATTCACACAATGTATAGATTTTTGCCAAGACCAATTTAAAAAAAAAAAAATGTTGAACTCAGTATTTTGAAGCCAAAATGCCTTTAAGTAATAGACTTCTATACAAACAGAGAGGTCTTTAGTGACAATCCATTCACTCTTAGACATGAAATTAAAATAAAAGATCAACTTGAGGGCACAGATTTATATATTTTAAATCAAACATTCTTTGTTTTAACTGTCGTCTTGACGTCACTGCAACCAAATAAGTTAAATAAAAATATATGCAGGCGAGCATGTAACCTACTTAGTAAATGTAACATTCGGTGTAAGCACCGTGAGTAGAAAGCGGGCATGTACAGATATTTAGATATCTTAAAGGCTTAGGGTTCCTTGCCGGATCAGAATGCCTCGTAACAAATTCTCCCTCATGGAGAAATCACGTTTTACGATGTTTTCATAGTTTGACCTTTAATGACCTCACATGAACTTTGAACTCTACCAAAGATCAAGTAAAAAGGCAAATGAAAAAGTGTGTTAGATGGGATTGGTACCCGGATCATTTGTGTGAAAACCGAGAACTTTCCACAACACCATTGGCAGACTCGTTATACACATTTTTAGTAATATTATTATCACAGCATCCTCAAGCGTGTTCATAATTTGTTAATTCAAATTACCAATTACTGTAAATTTTATGCTTCTGAAAGAGTATATATGTTGCGTTATGTTATTGTGCGTTTGTGAAGGTACAAAAATTCATCCCTTACTTTTCAGAGGTCACGAAACAATACGAGTAAAAGGTGTGTGGCGTTGAAGCTGGCTGTACATGGGAATACGGAATAAATCCAAACACTGCATAACCAATTTTATGGCATGATGAGGATCAAATGCAATGTTTATTCTGGGTTTTCAGTTTCAGTTTCAGTTTCTCTCCGGTATTGTATATTTTTAAATGATTGTGGGAGGTTCATAAGTAATTATTGTAGTTTTAAGTGATGTATACTCTTCTATGAGAAGTCAGCTTAGTTCTGACGAATTAACGTTTTTCTTTTCACTTTTTACCCTTATGCATCGTTTTTGTCAGTGGCCCAAACCACTAAAAACCAGCAGACCCCTATCCCACAATCCTTTGTTATTTCGAAAAGTGTCTATTGTCATTTGAAATGTTCCTCATTTCTCTGGAAAAGGTAAAGCCATTTATACTTAACTTCTACAATTGAGAATTGATTCTCCAGTGCTTAAACTACCATTGCTAAGCAAATTTTTTCCATGGTTCTGAACTAAAAGGTGTATTTTCATAATTTCAATTAATATGCATGTAGGCGTAGGAGGCGGGGGGCTTAGGGACTGCAGCCCCCAACCAAAAATTTCTGGGAAAATTCTGGCAATATGCTGAAATATTTCTGGGCACCTACTGAAAGAAATATGAATTGCAATGATGTAGCTAAAGGAAACCAATAGTTTAAAAAGCTTCATTGGTAAATAGGGTTTTGATTTGAATTGCATAAGTACCTATTTATTCGGTAATTCACCAGTGTATTTTTCAATGGTTTTTTAACTTATATAATTAGTATCAGCGGCGTATTTAGAGCATGCATGCAATTATGCCACGCCACGCCTCCTCACGGATACCGATATATTTTAGTACCCGGTAAAATACAAAACGTTCTTAACACAAACTTTACTTCAAAGGTAGCATATGTGGCACCAGATTGCATGTAAGCACATTTAATTTTTTTTTTCAAAAATTTAAACTAAGACACCTCCCCCAGGCCGAGTGTCACACAACATACTGCAGGCTCCCGTCAGAAAAATCACTATTATTGTAAGGACTTCCCCGAAATTTATAACCAATATGGAAGGGTTATGACACGGCAAAAAAGATTGAATGTAATCGGCAATGCGATCATTGCGATGTAATTACCGATGCATGTCTATATATGATAAGGATAATATACACGATTGGACGCGCGGAGCAGGCGAAAATTTTTGGTTACGTTTTTCGGGCAAGTCGTTACAGTCCCCAAATCAAATTGAGCTAGAACTCCCATTGTTTGGCATAAGTTGTTTTTGTTTAGAAGGGAAATGACTTTTCTGTATATTTAAAATTTTCATAATTGGAAAGTTGGCTTGTATGTTTTTTCAGCTTTTTGACTATTGTTGTTTGGGAAAATTTTTCTCAGCAAACAAACATGTATTTTGCTATTCGTAAAAAATCACTTTGAAAAGATAATAGCATTATTTTAGTCTGTATTCGCATCATTGGAAGTTTGGATTTTGTGTTTTTTCTGCCCATAAACTATGGTTGATAGGGAAACTTTCCCTAGCAACTTCATTTGCCGAAATTACTCATAAATGTGCAACTTTGGAAAGTGGAAACATGTTCAATATGACGTAGGACACTGTTCCCAATGTACGTAAGCCATGTGTAAGTACTTTCTGCTCAGGAGAGTATGGTCGTCAAGAATAGACCACTTTTAGACAATTAACTTGCCACCATAAATCATAATTTCTATTTTAACACAAGTTTGAAAACCGATTTAATCTGTATTTGAAGCGTTTGATCTTTACAGTCACTAAAAAACAACAACTTTATAAAAAAGGGATAGAAAAAACTTAAGAAAAACAAAAGCCCGTTGAACACGCTCTACAAAGTGAACTAAGAAAATATCCTGGTCTTGTTTAGTAACGTATTTACTCTAAATCTTTCTTAACCACCTCCCAGGGGCATTGTATTCCACCACCCCGTATACTGTCTAACAACTCTGTATGGTAACGTCTTTAAAACAAATCCTTGGTACAAATGGTAATACGGCCCATAATGTACCCTTAATGTTTGGCTTAAATGGTCGTTTCAAACGTCACGAGTATCGTGTCGCGGTAGTGTCACTAGTGTGTGGTGTTTCCATGACGGAAATTAGGGGATATAGGCTGTCCTCTAAATTTTGGTGTAAAATCTGGTAAAATATGGTTTGTTATTTTAAGCTGAATAGATGGGCCCTAATTTATGCATACAATGGTGTCGGTATGTTGGTTTTCTGAACATTGTATAGTCCAGTAAAAAAAGGGAAACTTGAAAGAAATCGCAACAGAAGGTATTTTTGGTTTTTGAGTGCTACAGTGGTCCAACCGAATATTTCATCCACATATCTCAACATCTAAACATTTGCACCATAACAATTAACAAAATTACACGATAATAATGATCTTTGACGTATTTGTTGTCATGTGATCTATGACGTCACGAGGATTTGAAGTTACGGCTTACGGGAAGTAAATGAGTTTACCCTCAATACGCTAATTGAAAATACAGATAAAGCATCTGTTACTGTCACAGACTGCCGTTGAAGTATGAATTGATGTACTTTTCATGTTCCGAAATATTAAGCTGATACATGCTCCAGAGAATGTGCTCAGCAGCCCAACAACAATTTTTCAGCTTCCGTAGTTCAAGGATAATATGGTATGTTTAAAAAGATAAAAATGTCATAAAAGTGAGCAAAATTGGCTGATTTGGCTCCAAAAAGAGGGAATCAAAATTGTATCTGATCGGTCTGTCATTTCACTTTCGATTCCATCTTTTAAACAATTGCTGCCTTTGTAGGCGTCCAGACATTTTTCTGAAGACTATCTGTCCCAGAGGGGTCTGGCGCAACTAAAAATCTTTGAAACACCGTGTACCTTATTATACACCCTTTCCAAATAGCAGTTACAAGATAGAGTTTTGTTGTGCGTCGATTTTGTCAATGGTATTTTACTGTGGTCTTAAAACGACGAGCCCCTATCTTCATATTCTATTTATTTTCAATAAATGCAGACTTTTTTAACATGTGCTAATGTGGTAGTAGACGTGAAAAATAACTCATTTACTTACCTGGAAAAACGGACTTCAATCTATGTTATAAGATGATTTTTCAGTACGCATAATATCCTGAGAGGAAGTGGGAAGTAAGGTACGCCTTTTCCCCTGTGTGAAAATGGTAGTCTTACTTATTGACAAAAGGCCTTATATATAGCTCATTTAAAAATTCTAGACTTGATAAAAATGTCTTTTTTGACCATTTTGACACTCTAAACGAAACACGAAAGTAGAAATGACAAGCATTTTGTATTTGTTTTTTGCTAGGTTGCAGTGTTATGTACTTGTTTTTCATAACCACCTTTCAGATATATTTCTGAAAATGTTTTAGTAGCCACTTTAGTCGAGTAAGCATACTGTTAGTAGTGCATACCAATGAATGTAATTGGGTCCCTGTTTCTTCTGTTTCGATGATGTTGTAGGTTGCCTACCTTTCATTACATTCATAACTGAATAATTTGTTTTAACCACTCGTTGTATCAGCAAGGTTCAAGGTTCAAGTATCGTCACTCGTGCAGTGCAGAAGCATTCACATTATTCCTTTAGCCGCCATGTTTTTACGTTGAGCGCGGTGACTTAATGAACGTTCCATTTGTGCCGGTAAGAATTCAAGTTTCATTTATCCCGTTTACTGCCAGCTTTATTATAATCAAAAAGGTAGAACCTCGTTAGGTAAGTTGATCTTTTCATATTCATAGTATTGTTGCTAACAAGGCGCGAAAGACCGGGCACTTAACCCGCAAACCATATTGTATGCTTTGAGCCGTTTGAAATAATTAGCAAGAAAAAAAAGAACTCCAGACATGAAATTTAAAATTTCTTACCATGTAAGCATAAATTCAGTTTCCAATCGACATTGCATCTTTAATCTTATTGGAAAGTGGTGTTTCCTGCTTTCAGTTTCCTAATTGTTAAAAACTGTTGGAAAAATATGGTCAACCGTTCCGTTATATATTCAAGAGATTTGAAAGAATCAGTAAGCAGCGTCAGTGTATTATTCCATTGTTTGACTCTCAATGCAGCCACTGTAGCTTACATCACTAAGCTCGGTGATGAAGTGATTTGTTTTCACTTTACCGACGTTGTCATCAATGTGTGAATCAAGTGTTTTTGCTAAAGAAGAGCAAGCTGCTTTTGCCCTGTAATAAAGCTTCTATGAAACACAACCATCATATTCTAAGCGAAGTAATTGTCAATTAAGCCAGAACGTTTATCAATGATTTTATTAGGTAGCAGGTGCAAACTCAAGGTGTAGGGGAAAGAATGGCTGTCTTTATTTATGAGTGTGGAACTCTTACTTGTATTTCGGTTGGTTGGCGGTTTCTGAAAAAGGGAGCAAAAGATGCCAAATGGACTTTATCCGAAAACAAATACCGTCCTATAGATACAAATCAACCGTCATTGAAGTACACCTGTTGGACAGTCATATCCCATCCACCTAGTAAACAACAAATCAATACCAGACTCGAATACCGTTGTTAAGTACTCTACTGATTCCTTGCCGAAGGCAGGCAAGGAATATATGCGATGGTGATGTCGAGCGTGTGTGTATGTGTCGCTAAGCTTGTTAAAACGATATCTCAAAATAGCAATGACTGACACTTTTCATAGTTGGTATATAAATTTGTCATGTTGAGAGGAAGAACCATATTGTTTTAGTGGAGGTCAAAGATCATTTCAGGTCACTTCAGGTCACCAGAGGACAAAAAACCGGAAATATTGTAAACACGATTTCTCGAGATAGCAATGATGGACATTTGTGTTATTTGGAACATAGATTTGTCATGTTAAGAGAAAGAGCCCTATTGTTTTGGTGGTCAAAGGTCATTTAAGGTCAACGGAGGTTACAGTGCGAAACCTTGTTAAATGCTTTTAAACACGATATCTCGTGATAACGATGACCGACACTCTTCATATTTGATACATAGATTTGTCATGTTAAGAGAAAGAACCCCATTATTTTTGTGGAGGTCAAAGGTCATTTGAGGTCACCGGAGGTTATACTGCAAAAACATTGTAAATACAATATTTCAATACAGCATCGACCATTACTTTTGATATTTGGCATATACTTGTCATGTAAAAGAAAGGACCCTATTGTTTTGGTGGGACCACAGGTCATTTGAGGTCAAAGAAAGTATAACTGCGAAAACCTTGTAAACATGATATCTCAAGATAGCAATGACCGACACTTCATATTTGGAGTATAGATTTGTCATGATGAGATTAAGGAACCCATCGTTTTTGGTAGAGGTCAAAGGTCATGTAAGGTCACCGGAAGTTAAAACTGTGAAACCTTGTAAATGGCTTGTTAACACTATATCTGGAGATAGCAATGACAGACGCTTTTCATATTTGGTATATAGATTTGTAATGTTGAGAGGAAGAATCCCATTGTTTTTGGTGGAGGTCAATGGTCTCTTGAGGTTACCAGAGGTCCAAAAACGATAATTTTATAAACACATCTCGAGATAGCAATGACCGACACTTTTCATATGTGGTGGTATATGGATTTGTCTTGTTGAGAGAAAGGACTATTTTATTTTTGGTGAAGGTCAAAGGCCATATGGGGTCACCAGAGTAAAAATCGAAATTTCCCAAGATTTCCCAAGATAATCCCATGTGATCACCAGAGGTCAAAAAGTAAAATTTTCCAAGAATTCCCAAGATTGACGTCTGTTGTCAGCAGAGGTTAAAAAACAAAATTTGCCAAGAATATCCAAGATGGTCATCTGGGTTCTCCAGAGATCAAAGTTGACCTGAGGTCCTTTTTATTTTGGGTGGAGGTCAAAGGTTATCTGGGGTCACGAGAGATCGTGTTCTGGGATCACCAGAGGTTTAAAAGCAAAATTTTCCAAGAATTCCCAAGAACATCATCTGGGGTCACCAGAGGTCAAAAAGAAAAATTTCCCAAGAATTACCAAGAACATCATTTGGGGTCACCAGAGGTCAAAAAGCAAAATTTCCCAAGAATTCTCAAGATGGTTATCTAGGATCTCTAACGGTTGGTCACCAGAGGAAAAATTGAAAAAAAACCCCTATTATACAAGGTGTTTGCTTACATATCATTGCACAAAAGACAGGTTAAGGGTTATGGGAGAAAATCTCAACATTTTCTACGACAAGAGATCACACCACCTTTTGGCTTTCTGGTTGTTTATTCAATCTATTTTGTACTAAGTTCTGATGATCTGTACTACTCTTGTTATTTTCGTTTAATATCTCGAATGTTTTAAAATGCTTTCAAAGCTCCAAACGGGCTGCAACCTTCATTGGACCCCCCCCCCACACACACACACCCACACTCAAAAGAAAGAAAAGGTGAAAGAAGGGAAGAGGAAAACAGAAAAGAAGAAAAAGATGGAACTAACAAAATTTTCTACCCGAGTTTTTAAAAATAAATCTTTTTTTCCGTGAAATTTCTTGTTGAATTCACCTTTATTTAAATCCAGTAAAGTGACGACGAGCGGAGGACTACTATGTGTCAGACCAGTTAAATGGTTAAGCTACTCGTGTTAATAAAGTGATATTTTGTGCGGTTAAAGGTAATAGAAATGGCTGAATTTTCGTGAAAAAAGCGTTTTTGAATGTATTGTACTGGTCACCACGCCCTTCTGTGATGTCGTAAATCTCCCCCAAAGTATATGAACTAGCGACAGACAGTAAAACCGGCAGTCCCTATAACATTCCTCGAGTGTAATCCAACAATTTTACTCGAGATTTAAACACGGGCGTGGATCATGGGGGGACGGGGGGACGCGTCCCCCCTCACTTTTTTGGAAGGGGGGACATCGCCAAAAAGTCCCCCCACTTTTTCAAAAATGATGAAAACTAAAACTGCAGAGGTGGCTCCAGGATTTGCCCGACAGGGCGGCTGGGTTCCTCGACATGTGGGCTGGGCCGGCTGGGCCCGAATTTCCGGTGACTTTTTTTTTTTTTTCTTTTTTGCGCATCAGTTCTTGGAGACCGAGGATACTTGTGCTATCCGGATTTTTCGGGGACCTTTTTTTTTTTTTTTTTGCTTTCTTGCTTTAATTCAGGACAGCGATCACAAGTGGTGAAAAGTCCCCCCCCCCCCCTTTTGGAAATGGATCCACGCCCATGGATTTAAATGTAAAAAAAGAAAAAAAAGTTAAAGTAAATTTTCTACAGAAGTTAGGGTGAAATGTATCCGTCCCTGAACTTCACCACAACTTTACCACAGTTTATTACCATTACTACTACACCGGAATGTCCATGTACGCAGGTCTTTACACATACTTTTAAAAGTTCTCATAACTTCACGAATCCAAAGTTCTGGTTCAATCTAACAAACAAGACTAAGAATCCCAAATCCATAGGAACGTTTTGCAATAACTCCAAGAAATGTGTTACAGGGTTACATGCTTTAAGAGGAGCAGTTGTATAGCTGTTTAAGCAGGTACAACATTCAGAACAATAACTAGTATAACTCAGCATCTAATTAAACATGAATTTTTGATTCTTTGCCGAAGGCCAAAGGAATCTATGCAATGGTGATGTTGTGTGTATGTCTATATGTGACGCTTTGCTTGTAAACACGATATCTCAAGAAGAGTAACTGTGGGGAATCTCGTGCTTAAAATGTGCATTGCCCATATTAGTTAAATGTTCCCTTTTGTTTTTGGTGGAGGTCGAAGGTCATTTTGAGGTCAAAGATTATCTGGGTCACTAGTGATAAAAATTCGAAGCCTTCTCAAGAAGGATAACTGTGAGGGATCTTATACTTAGTGTGTCTATTGCTTATGTTAAATAGATGACCCCTATCGATTTTTGTGAAGGTCAAAGGTCATTTGGAGTCCGAAAAGGTCAAAACCTTGTAAACACGACAGGGTAAGGTAGATAACTGTGAGGGATCTCATACTTGGCATGTGGATTATTCATACTTAGCATGTAGATAGCCACATATGGAAGGTGATCCCTATTGTTTTAGGTGGAGGTGACAGGCCATATTGGGTCACAAGATTTCAATAGGTTTTGATCTTATTAACATGATATTTTAAGTAAGATAACTGGGAGGGATCTCTTGCTTGTCAAGGGGTGATTCATTTTTGGTACATCATATCGTATGGCAAGGAATCACTTAGCCTTTTGGCTTTCTGGCTCAAGAATATTTCTGACACTCACTGAGGGTCACTCCGTATCCTAGAAGCAACCATGTTTTTGTGTTATTGCCAACAATGCAACGTAAATGAATCTTTACGTCATACCCTCACTTCGCCGTCATAACACAAGAACTGCTTGTGAAGCTTATACATACATTTATTCACTTAAATGACAAATCTGTGTCCAATATTTAAAAAATTGCAACGGTTAATTTAGCTTTTTATTTATCCAGGAATGTGTACCATACTATAGTAAATCATCATACAGCCTTCTTACTATGTCGTGCGACTTTTCACCAGTAAGATTCGGATTAAAATCCTTCGCACTACGCTTGTATAGCACAAACTCCGCATTAAATCTTAACCTTTTCCTACAATCTCAATGGTCTGATGGTTAATCTGACAATCAATGTCGAAACATCCATACTTTAAAATTCAAACAATACAAAGAACCCTCTTACCGGACCAATGAGTCTGATTTCAGCTTACTCGACCATAACGAATTCCTGAGCATGTTACGGAGAGCGTCAGGCAGGCATGCTGGGAACATACCGCGGTAAAATAATAAACTTTCTACTGGTAGGCTCCACAACTGACAATGTTCGGCTGACATTTCAAGGTGTTGCTGTTAAAACGTGGCCATGACTCCTACAAATATGTAATAAACGATTATTGCACTTCACATTGTCCACACAAAATCTTTATTTTGTACACTACATCTGTATAACAAGATGTTTGTTCCAACAAATGCCAAGAAACAATGTATATTTCAAGAATATCTATATCTAGAGCTCCCACAAGTCAAGCAATGATTTTGGAAACAATTCCAAATTTTCTTAGGTTTTTATAAATGCTTCCCTCACGCTATATTTCTTAATGTTCCTATGCTTCAACAAAGACATAAAACAGGGAAGTATCATCCACGTAGAACTCTTTGCGACGAAGTATCCAAACAACACAGAACTTCCGCTCGATACCGTGAGTTCGGAAAAATGGAAGCATCGAAAGAAACACCTATCTTGATAACATCCGCTTGCACCATTTTCCAAAGCAATTAGGAATGAACCATTTGGTTTTTTGTAGTTGTGGAACTAAATTCTGACAAAAGTCTTCATAACATTTTTTTTTTTTTGTAATTTAACATCTATAAATCTAGATTATTGTACAAAAAGTAAGAAAGTGCTTTTCAATGTGCACTTCATCATTCAGCTGATATTTTGTCGTCTTCATCAGAATAAGTTAGCGAACAAGGCAGTAAGCGAGAGATTTGAACTTTATTTTTCTTCACATAGATTTCATGAAATTTCCACCAAGTAAAGATTTGGGGAATGGCAACCACACATATGTTAAGCGTTAAGTGAACACCATTGTCCTCCTTTAAGCTACTAAATTTACTTCAAATTATCCTTGAATAAATCTAGACCCAGGAGAAAATTCCCATTGAGTCCCATTCAATGGGATCTAATGGGATCCCATTCGATCCCATTGCAATGGGAATCAACATGGAATTTGGGCACCTTCAATGGAATTTAATGGGATACCAATACATCCCATTGCAATGGGATCCCATTAGGTCCCATTGCATGGAATCCCATAGGTCCCATTGCATGGAATCTCATAAGTCCCATTGCAATGGAATCCAATAGGTCCCATTGCAATGGGATTCCATAAGGTCCCATTAAAATGGAATCCTATAGGTCCCGTTGCAATGGAATACTATAGGTCCCATTGCAAAGGGATCCCATAAGGTCCCATTACAATGGTATCCTATAGATCCCATTGCAATGGGATCCTATAAGGTCCACAATGTAATCCTTTAGGTCTCATTGCAATGGGATTCCATAAGGTCCCATTGCAATGGGACCTACTAACCTCCCATGAAGGCTGTAGTCCTATTGATTTGGATTCCATTACTAATATACAGTAGGTCCCCCTTGACTCCCTTTGCAACAGGATCCCTTTGCTGTTCCAGTGAATTTTGCAAGTCCCTGTTGGTTAAGGTTCTGTTTGTACTGGGTAAAGTTATACACCATTACATGAAAAAAATGAAAAATAATATCAAGTAACATCTGAAGAAATTGAATTTGCTGTTGCACAGTACAGTTAAATTTACTAACTTGAAAAAAAGGGAGGGCGAGTTTGTTTTGAGATTAATTTCCATAAAAAGTTCAAAATATCATGAATGAAAAAATGGCAAAAGTTGCAACAGTTGGTGTGTTCTACATTAAAAATGATAGGCCTACTACGCATACAGAGAATAATTTAGTGTTCAAAATTTGCATAGCAGCTTTTAGGCTACTGGTTTTCTTTATCAAGAAACCATTAAATACCCTCTTGTTGTACATGTACAAAATTTGCTACACAGTTCACAGTATATATTGCATTTTGCATAGCAATTTGTTCATTTTGTGTAGTAAAATGCGATGCGATACTTGATAAATTAATCCCTGTGCATGTACAGTAACGCTATAGCCTGCATAAACCTGCAATGTGTTTAAACTTTCTATGATCCTTAAACATATTTGAATGTCTTCTGATGCTTGCAGGTTTTCTGCAATCTTAGAACACATGTAAAACATCACAGTCTTCAAATGTCTAAGATGCACACACAATAGTGAAAAATCAAAGACATTAAGATAGCTTGCTCCTAAATTGAAACATGCACAATTCTAACGGTAAAGTTCATAAACTGAAAGAATGACTGAAGAAAACTTTTATAAGCACCAGCCATTTTACATGTTCCCCATTAGAAAACAAGGTTTTGTCCAAGGTAAAAGATCATAAGCACCATTTATTTCACGTTAAGAGAAAGTTTTGTTCACATTGAAAAAATAAATTGGATTTTTTCCAATAATTAATGAGTAATATAAGCACTGGTAATTTCCATTTCCAATTATAAACAAGGTTTGTCGATGGTAAAGTATATATTTTGTTCTGGCATCAGTCTTTTAACAGTTTCCAAATCAAACAGAAGATTTTGTCAATGACAGTACAGTATGTATTTCCACAAATAGTTTAGCTGTTTTCGGTTAAATAATTATTACTGTAGCACAAGCGACTTTCCAGTTTCTACCTACACATTCGTACACATTACTACACATTAATAAAATATTTGTCACCAAGATTTTTGGTTCCTCATTAGGGCAGAAATACACTGAAATTTTGCACCATTTGCGATCTAGGCACCTTTCAAATTTCAAAAATTTTCCAAAGGGGAGGGGAACACCCCTCCCCTTAGAACCCTCCCCCAGGCCACAGACAAGTGAATGTCGCATTGAGAAAAAACGTCCTGGCTAAGACACTGCATATGACATTCTTGAAAACACACACAATTTACGGACATTGTACCTCACTTTTATCATCGCCATGTGATCAACAGCACTCAATTGCCATAGACAGGGTATCCGTAGCCCGTTTTCTAAACCCTAACTTTGACTTCAAACTAGGGGCGGCTGTAAGAAATTTGGGGAGGGGGCAAAAATCAAGTCCGTATGCATGAAGGTTTGGATGACCCCCTCCCTACCCGGCAATATCAAGGATCTACTCCGCAGGCGCGGCCGAACCGAAAAAAAAATATGGGGGGGGGGGGCTGAGCGTCAGGAAGACTATCTGAGGGGAGCTCCACCATTGGTTAGCGCGGAGTGTGCAAGAAAAGTTTTGGCTTAACAAACCCTCCAGATGGCCGGAAACGGCACTTCCCGAGTGTTTTAAGCTGCATTAACCCAGCCTTGAAATATGGATCTCATGCCTGCGCTTGGCAAAGATTTGGAGGGCTAAACAAGCTTTAGCCCCCTCACTTTTTTAATTGGGGGCTGAGCCCCCATCCCCGGTTCCGCCGCCACTGCCGCTCCGAATAGTACAACAAGCGTATGGTTATTATTATGTATTATTGTGTTTTATTATGACCAGATATGCCCTATATAGTCTTCAAAAGCTCTTCAAAAGCCATCTCAGGCAGTTAGTCATGAGCTATTTTTAAAAATAAATACAACCATATCTAGCTATCAGCCAACCGCTACTCCGTCAGGGTGGAGCAAATGGCAGGGGAAACAGGCAAAGCGGCTTGATGTATTTGTATATTAAGAGTTCCACTTAAATATTTTGTTGTTTCTTTCATCATTGTGTCACAATGTGTTTCAGCTTTGCCAAGAAGCACTAAAATATTGGTTTTCTGGATTGTTTTATTTAAACAACGTAAACTTAGGTCGAGACTCGAAATAATGAAGAAATACATACTTAAAAATTATGGAGAATTATTTGTGAGAGGGGGACGATTTTGTCTAAATTTAGAAATACTTTTTATTTAAACCATCTCGAGTTACAAGTTTTTTTTTATTTTTTGGAAGATTTTGAAGACCATGCTTTGCAATTTTTTTTTTTTTGGGGGGGGGAAGTGCCCCGAGCCGCCTATGACTTCAAACACATTTTGCAAATTCCTGAGGATCCGGTTTACCCACAAACATCATGGGGAAAAATAATGCGTGTCGCGCGTGTCTTCCCTTCTCTGCAAACTCAGGCGTTCAACTTTTGAACACCAAAATGTAACCGATACAGAACGCATCAGTGGCGTTCGCAGGGGGAATTGAGTCATCACTCCCCTCACTGATGCCACTTTTTTTAAGTTCCTAAAAATACTTAAATAAAGTAAATAATTCTTTTCAACAAATTCTACTTCAAAATGTAGCATATGTGGCACCAGATTGCATGTAAGGACACCTAATTTTTCAAAAATTTTCAAAGGGGAGGGGGAACTCCTTCCCCAGGCCGGCGATCACACGACAAACTCCATGGCCCCCTTGAGAGAAACCCTGCGTACGCTACTGAAATGCATGCTGGCGTTCAAAGCATATTCGCCTATTTTTGGACACTTACCGTAATTGAACGCCTGACGAGTCTAGTGTTCAAATGCTTAACGCATAGTGTTCGAACTCCGAACGTCAGGTTTAGCTCCTGAAGTATAGTGGCATAACGGGAGGAATAGCCTAACACAAAGTATTAGAAATCTTTGCATTGATTAATGTATCATGAACCAAAACATACCTATCCTGGGAATTTTGTACCCAGAAATATGCTTAAACGTTAGAGCTTCCGGGGGCTTCACCCCCTGGGCCCCAACCGGGGCTTTGCCCTTGGACCCCACCAGGGGGCCTAAGGCGGGCCCCTGGACCCCACCCGCTAAAGCTCGCGCTTCGCGCTCGTATTACGCATCACCTGATCTGTCGGCAAAACATGATCTCTACACCCCGCCCGCAAAGATTACACCTTTGCTACGCCTCCGCACACATCAACACACGGAGTAAGTTGATCTTGTTTTTGTTGCTGCTTACGGTAGCGGCTAAGGTGGTTTGTTGGTCTCTAGTTTAATAATTGAAAAAAATTAGTTTGGTAGGACAAGATAAGATAGGAAGTAGAGTTGGCAAAACCTAAAAATTTCATAGGGTAACTGAGGTAATAGCTAAAAGATACACAGGATTAAATGACACCATTGTCGCTTCTTTATGAATAGTGTAAGAAGGGGTTTGTTATTCTAAAAATCTTTTCATTCGATAAAATACAGAGCTCTCATAGCAACTGTGAACAAAACTTTTAACATCATTTTTTACACCATGAATAAAAAAAAAACAGATTGTAATAATTGCTTACATCACGCATAATTTTGGATTATAGTGTTACCACTCCCATTGGGTTTCCACCACGTTCTCATCTAAATGCTCTTGATATGAAACTGATGACATCCTCGATTTCAGTCTACTGAACAAAAGTGCTGAACCGTGTTGTGTCAAATGTTCTTGGAAGTTGATAGGCTATCAAATAAAATGACTGGTTTTACATTTAACCTTACAACGTTTACAAGGCTAAGGGTAAAGTACATAAAATCATTTCAATCCTTCCAGCATGTATAAAAACCAGAATACATGTAGAACAAAGTTAAGGTAAAACTAACTTTCATTCTAGAAATGCACTCTACTTAGTCTAACTAAATCTGTTAAAAGTAAATACGCTGCTGTATATACATGGCTGGAAAATGGGTTAAGAAAGGTGAAATTGATTAAAATGTTGCTAGATTGGTACTTACAGAAGACGCTAAACCCAGAAAAACCTTTGCCAAAACCCCAAAGCATGGGTACCCATTGAGATTAATTACTTCTGAATGTGGTACGGCTATAGAAAATCTCTCAGAATTCACTGAAATTTTTTGCAGGCCTTAGCCTGTGATACAGAACATTATGTGCGGGATCCTAAAAATTTTATTAATAAATTAATGATATTTTTTATCCTTGAAGGACCCACTTCCAGAGGGACCCCTCTTAGTGCCGTGGGACATTAAGGCCATGCTTCCAAACATTGTCAAAACCCTGGGCTTGAGAGCGGTAAAAGCTGAGGGTCTTGATAGCAGAAATGAACGCCATCCTAGCACTCCCAGTATCGTAGAGGCTATCGAAATCTGCTTGAAACAAAATAATTCCACTTTGAACGGTAATCAAATGTATTCAAATTCACGGCACGGCTATGAGTCCAGAAATGCCTGTAGCTGCGCTAACCCAGGCATGACTTATATTGATAAGTTAGCTACTTCCCAAGGCCCCTTCCAACCGAGTGATTGGTGGAGATGAAGGACGACATTGTTAAATTTTTACTTATGGGTATGGGGCACTGGGAATGGGGCACTGGGTACATTTACTGGTTTCATTCATTCAGTCCACCGTGTAGTGAGTTTGTAGTATCATCGGACACTAAATTGCAGTTTCTTGACGTCCTAGTACATTTGGAGGAAGGAAAAGTCTACACGGATGTGTTCTCAAAACTGTTCTCAAACACCGTTATCTCCTCACTGACAGCGCTTACCCATTTAATTGTAAACCCAACATTCCATTTAGAATAGCGACACGGCTCAAACGTATTTGTTCAAAGCCGGAATTTTTAAAGAATTATTTTCTCGACTTTGAGAAATATTAGTTCACAAATGGTACCAACCCGGTTTGTGCCAAATCTATCTAATAAAGTAGACTGTGTACCTAGGACCCAGGTTTTGAACAAAACTAATAAAAAGTCACCCATCGTTAGATACGGCAGGTTTTCTCATCGCTCCGTGAGGAGGATGAGATATTGTAGTTACTTTGCCTGTTGGGCTATATACGGCAATGCCGGCTGATATAGCAAACGTTGCCATGGTAACAGTTAATTTTTACAAGTTACTAGTCTAAGGGGCTAACCCATGGTGGGGTATCCCAGGTTGAACAGACGTCCATAACTGAAGGAGGGGTCAAAACGTGTCCGTGTGTGTTAGTGGGTGAATGTGTGTGCGTGTGTCCAGTTTTGTTTTGTTAATATCTCCTAAACGGTGAAGCCGATTTTTTTAAACTTTGGTGGGAAGGGACCCTAGGTGGAACCCCGGTGCAGCAGTGACTTCCGGAAGTAAAGGTCAAAGGTCAGAGGTCAAAGATCAAATTTAGTAAAAATCACTCTTTTTACAATAACTCCTAGTTGAAAAATCCCATTGACGTAAAACTTCATACATATAATAAACGTGCCTAGTACTACCAAAATACGTGGTTGCCCTGGCAACCAATGTCAAATGTCTCGTGAAAATGCATATTAAAGGGGCTTATTAAGTTGGTTCACAAAATTCATGATTTTTTCACACCTGTTGAGATTTACATATTGATGGTAAATGATCAAACTAAGAGATTCTGCACATCTGACTCATAACTGAAATTGCAATGACAAGGTAATTAATGGTTATAATCATTTATTACAAATTCGTGACCAGGTACTTTTTGCCATTACATAGTTATCATATGCAATCCCTATCCCTAAGAATTACAATTTCTCATATTTTCAGTAACTAAAGGAAAAGAAACATGAGAAATGAGGCTAATTAGAAACATTGGTATGCAATGATTTGCTTCAAACTCGTCAAAAAAAAATCCATATTAACCCCATGAGCCCCTTTATAGTGAAAATTTGTACTACGAACTCCT
The DNA here is from genome assembly GCA_009936505.3 of Holothuria glaberrima. Classification (NCBI taxonomy): domain Eukaryota; kingdom Metazoa; phylum Echinodermata; class Holothuroidea; order Aspidochirotida; family Holothuriidae; genus Holothuria; species Holothuria glaberrima. The sequence continues at coordinate 4,552 of WURT03378182.1, read as the reverse complement.
CCTTGTGGGCTGGACCGATTCTTTTCAAAATTGGTGGGAAGGTTTCCTTGTATAGAAACTTGTGTCTAGATGATCCTCGGGAGTAAAGGTCAAAGGTCAAATTTTGTAAAAAATCACATTTGTTAAGTATTTTTTAGTGTAATTCCAAAAGTAAACATCCCACTTACATGAAACTTCGCAATTATGATAAATGTGTTGAGTACTAACAAAATATAGGGTTGCCATGGGAATCAAGGTCAAAGGTCACGTGACAGAAGGTCAAATGCACATTTCCTCATCATGAAAACTGCTACTAAATGGCTGAACCGACTTTCTTAAAACTATATATGTGGAAAGGTACCTTAAGGCGGGAAATTGTGTCTCGCAAACCCCGGAAGAATAGGTCAAAGGTTATATGTCAGATTTAAAGGTCAGATCCCAAAGGTCAAATGCATTTTTCTCGGTTTATTTATCTTAAAGTAAATATACTTGACGCGCACTATACTGCGCGTTAAGAAAAGGAGGCTGCACGAATTGCTTCGCCGTCACGGTAGTAAGCGCTTAAGAAATCAACGCGTGGTCCAGCGTATTCTTAGGGTAGGCCGTGAGGCGCACTGTGTATACCACAGGGTTGGAGTACTCGAGTGGACTCGGACTTGACTTGGACTCGGACTCAGCTCTGACTCGGACCTCCGAGGAATCGGACTCGAGGCCGAGTCCAGTCGAGCCCACCAACATTAATTACTTTCACAATTTGGCAAATAACGGATGGTGACTTTTTGTCACAATGTGATCAGGACTATTTATCTTTTATATCACAGTTGCAAATCTGCACCAATAGCTTTTGTAGTACTGTGCTGTGTGAACCCAGGTGAGCTATGGATGTGTTGCACAACCTGTAGAATCTATTACTCCTATCAAAGCCAATTAATAATTTTACAACAAGAGCAGTTAGCTTTGTTGAGTCTGAAATCAGGAGGATTACACACATCTCCACTTACAAGGAGATCCAAAGAGAATAGAACCCATGCATCCCTTGAATCTACTAGATCCATTCATTGATGTAACAGTAGGCCTGATGGTTATGATCACTACCCACCTTGCATGCTGCAAACAATGAGCAAGTCTGTGCCTTGCCTATAGCAGTACATTGTAAGTGAACTTGAATCTCCTATAAGCTTCCTAGTGAAACCACGAAGTTATCATGGACTATGAGGAGGGGACAATTGTTTGCTCTCTGTGTGTTTACAAATTTTACACCAAAGAAAATAATATTCTTTGTATACTGCACCAAAAGCTTAGTAACTGCTGCAAAGGGACTTCTTGCTTTAATAAGTCACCCTGATCAGATGTAAATAAACTGTCTAGCAGCATGGGTCAATTGGTTGCTGCTGATCTCTTTTTATGAAGTTTACTTCAGAGAAATTTTATGTACAGAGTGATCATTTAGTCAAGTATTGCAGGACTAGTCACCTACATGCACTCATACAGGGCAGAATTTTAATGTATTTCAAAACATATTTGTTGATGTCAGTGAATAAGGGGAGGCTGGTTTAGGATGAACTCGATGAGCAGGCCTATACAGGCATTTGTGATATTGTCCACATCACAAAGTTTATACTCAGCCTTTCAGTCTCAGATCTGACCCTAGTTGAACAAATATTATGCATACAAGAAATAGTACAGCCTACAGTCTGTACATCACACCAGGCCTATATACATATGTACTGAGAATGCTACTGTAGCTAGGTTGCCATACTAGCTATAAACAGAGTTTTATGCAAAGGCAATTCCAGCATTATTTGTAATTTAGAGAGTAGCCTACATACCACCTATTAAATTATAAAGATCCCGCTATATGCTCCAGTCTAATGTTTACATAATTTTGTACATGTGGTACTAGTTCTGCTACATTAAGTTACACAGTAGCTTGTTGCTACCTTACCTGAAAAACTTCATTGACAGCTTTATAGTATGTTTTAGTTGTAAAAACTTCATCATCCTTGCTACTCTAACTTGTGGAGCTCACCTCTCTCATGGAAGACACAGTATGAGTGAGGAGCTTTAAAGACATTTTCTGGATATAGAACTATCAACTAGTTACCGCGGTAACACGCTAACGGTTGTTGTTGTGCACTCAGTAAGAACACGCTTGTATACATAATAAGCACCACTGCACTTGCACAGACTAGTAACAGCATATAGCGGTTAGCCTAGGTCTGCGATGCACAAATTGCAGCCAGTGATTTTAACAGTGTAAGTTCGGCCTACTAATTCTGTTCAAGCTGGAACTAATGTTAGGCCTATGTGCGCTGTATGTAATTCATTTGTTCAGTGTACACTGCTGGGTTTGTAAAGGGCGTATTCCGGGGATACACACAGGAAAACATACCCGTGAACTGGGGATATTCCCTGAAATGGGGAAATCCCCGTTTCTAGAATGGCTACAATAATGCAAAGTGGGGTGTCAGCTAAGTGCCTAAAACTTTCCTGATTGATCTGAGGTAATGCCCCTACTCCATGTTTTAAGTCTCCATTCATGTGTAAATGTGTGTGTAGATTTTTCGGTATCCCCAGTTTCCCGGTGTGTAAACCTGTAATTATCCCCAATTCACTAGGAGGAAGAGGATGTCCCCACTTTGCACATTATTTGTGTATGTCCCCGATCGGCGCCGTAAACGGGTATGTGTGTTTTCTTTGTACAGTATACACAAAAACACCACTCCCTGGTTTTAAGTTGGGTACTTGATTAGTTCATACACCATGGTTCTGTGGGGTGGCTTACAACTTGCAAGTATGTTCACATGCAACGTATGGTACAGGTAGAGGCATAAATTGCATATAAATCATATAATGATCGTATATAACCATTGTGTCTAGTTAGGGGAGGGTTGAGCTTTGAAGAGACAGGCATGGTACTTCAGTGTAACCTGCATTTTTAATTAAAATTATGTAACCATCATGCTCTATAGCACCTCTAGTGGTGGCCCAGCCATAGTGTGTACAAAAATTGGCCTCAGAAGATGACTCTCTTCCGTAGAACGTCACTTCTCCTTCCCCCTTTCTCAGGATGCTGGTCTAAAATGTTCAGCAACACCCCGTCCATTAAAAACCGAGGACAGCTTCCTAACTATCATACAAAATAAATAGCCAGGTATAATTGTTAGCTTGTGACAGCTTTACATATCGGTATCCATACATGTATCCTGTGGGTCCTACTTGGTTCTCAAATCTCTGCTGCGGTGCATGTGCACAAAAATGGTTCGCAGAAGATTTGGGGATCCACAGAATTTCACAAATCTAACAAGCAGTTAACTGAAGTCCTGGCTACTACAATTAATTTACAGTATGTTTAAACAGAACTAAAAGTGTCCCTTTGCTCAAAATACCTGAAAGCTGATGTTATAGGTGAATTATTAAGGTAAAACATGTAAATAGCCAAACAAAGCTTCACTTTTTCCATTAATCTTTGCAAGGCTGTTGTGAACTCATAACAGAATCTCTTTTGAATACCACTGTACACTGCTTTAACTGGTAAATAAGATTTCAATTGTTCAACACCATCACTATTTCAAAACTGTGACTAGCAATTGCTTCTTTCTCCAGTGCAGAAGCTGCAGTGCACATTATCATGTGTTGTTTTATTTTGTATGTTTTGTTGTAAGAGTTTAGAAACAATGGTAGGGGCAAAGCAAATGTAAATATTTTATTATGTTGCTACGTGTATATGTTAATGCTGAAACGAGCAGGTCTTTTAGGAGATCATGTTATAATCATTTTGGGTTGCAAAGGGGAACTTTTGTCCTGTTATGAAAGGCTAAAAATGAATTGGTGACATACTAATGCCCCAGACTGTATACCTGCATGGGCAAAATTAATTACACATTTCTTGAAATCCCCCATGGAGCCGTCCGCACAGGACGCTTTGCGTCGCGTCACGTTCGATGCGGAAAAAAAAGTTGACGTATGCTTCCGGATGCGTCAATTTCTGGCAAAGTCCATGTGTGTTCAGAAACAGAGTTGACGTACGTCAACATGCGTCAAATTTAATTTCTATCATGATTTCCTCTCATAAAATGTTATACTGAGAACATATGCATCACAAAAGAAGGAAAACCGGCCATAGTATCGAGGAATCCTGTTCAGGTTCCACTCGTACAGTGTCATCACACCAGAAGGACTACTACATGGCAAAATTTGAATTAAATTGCAGCTAAATACGTAGTCAGAGACTTATCCTGAGGGGTCTGAGAGGAGGGGTGTCCTCTAAGCGGAAAATGCAATTTAAAGGCTTCTGAAAGCAAAATGGTCCAATGTTTGAGCTTAAAATTACAATAAAACGCCTGTAAAATGGGTAGAAAAGCTCATTTTTGTTTGCAAAAAAACATTTTTCAGCATTGAGAATGTATACGCGTACGATTGTTTGGGTACACACCACCCTCGCAACATTATTGACTTCGGTAGTGAACAACAGTTGTATTCATTGGTGGGGTGGTGAGGAGTAGTCTGGGTACTAGACATGACTGCACAGGGACATCTCGCGGTACATGAGAAGATATGAATAGATATTGCA
>WURT03378071.1:0-23506 GCA_009936505.3 Holothuria glaberrima | reverse complement strand
TGTATTGTACGTGCATTGTAGCATGCGTAATGGCATCTTACAGTGCACAGAAATCACGGCAGTACAGTGCAGTTGGGTCTTCCATTTCCATCATGCCACAACACGTCTGGCACACATGTTTACCGTCGAGCACCTCAGTGTATAGGATCGGTGGACATAATCCGCCACCCGTGTCTACATACGCAGACTACATCAAGTAAACATTCGGGTTTTAGTGACAGGCACAAAATTATTTTACGTAGATAGAAATGTCGCCCTCGTTTAGCCTCACACTACCCCACCTTTAAAGAAGGCAGTCTGCAATGAGAATTATGAGGGAATAATAAAAAAATACTGAGAAATGAGAAAGAAATTCTGCAAACCTAATAAGATGAACATAGCTCGAATCGATAAATAAACAAAATTTATTTCACTGTCATTGCTACATCATAACTTGACCCATTTTTTAGCAATTACAAAACTGCTACTCAATATTGGAGAACTGCTATGCAAAACAAATGCATAGCAATTGTTGCTATTCAATTTTTTTGGAGAAAATCGAACTCTGGATAAAGAGTGACGGGATGTTCCTTCAAAATTTCTGTTTTTTACGTTAAAATGTAGTACTAAATTAAGAAGATTACTCATGTTTCCAGTTTCCTGTCACTGCAGCTTTTGGTAACCTTTCCTTAGGCTTTTGTGTTTAGAGGAAGCTCTCTCACTTCATACCTCTTTGAGTGTTCGTAAGTACACATAACGACTTCCAGTTTAGGGAACTTTTGCCTGTTAAGTGAGAGTGCTTCAAAAACTGCACATTTTTGGCCAAATATAGACAAGTTTTTTGTTTAAAAGGGTGGGGAGGAGAGGAGAGCTGCAGCCCTTTCACCTCAAACATGTATGTGTGTGCTTTTAAGGTGTTTGCAAATGTTTTTGATTTCTTGCCAAAGGTAGGCAAGGAATCTATGCGATGGTGATGTCGGGTGTGTATGTGTGTGCATGTGTATGTGTGTGCATATGTATGTGTGTGACGCCTGCTTGTAGGCACAATGTCTCAAGAAGGGTAACTACAAGGGATCTCATGCTTGGCATGTAGATTGCCCTGATTGAGTGGATGATCCCTATTGTTTTTGGTGGAGGTCATTTGTGGTCACCAGAGGTCATATGGTAAGTACCTTTGAAATTGCTTGTAATTAACACGATATCTCCAGAAGGATAAATGTGATGGGTCTCATATTTGGCATGTGGATTGCCCACATTGATTAGATGATTGTTTTTCAAGTTGTTTTTACGTTAATGATTCCGATACGTATAAACACTCCCCTGGTCCTGATATTTTCAACATTTTAATATGTATAATGAAGACGTAATCACACAAGTTCTGTATTAAACGGATTGTAAAAGGTTTAGCAGGTTTGGTCAAGGTTTAGCAAACAATGACTAGAAGTATGTGTCAATGGGCTTTTTTTACAGGAACATGTACTCACAGATCAGTTGTTCCCGACGGGGCAGTATCGCCCCCTGAAGGTTTGTCGCAACTAAGGGGGTGATAAGAGCCAAGGGGCGGCAGTTGGGGCATTTGAGAAAATGTGATCATACTAAATTTAAATGGGATTAAAAAAGATTCCAAGTATTTTCCTTTAGCTAAACTTTCAAATAAATAAACAATAAAATGGCTTGAGGTAACAAGTCAGGTAGGTCTAACATTCACTCTTTAGGTCCACTACAAAGTTGTGAATTAGTGAATTTTCTCATCTGCTAGCTACCAGGAAATTCCATCAAACTGTGTTGAATTTCAAATTTTTCTTTGAGAAGCATACTTTCATCAGTGGCGGTGAAGGGGGGGGGGAGCTATCAAACGTCAAAGTTGTTCTACCACTTAAATCTCAAATGTAATACTTGCCTTTCTGTTCATAGAAGCACATACTGACATAATTGACAATTATAGATAATTGAAAAATAATAGGAAACGTTTGCAATGCAAAACAAAATAGGGCATTAAAAGTCTTCCGAAATGCATTATTTTCGAATGCAAATTTGTGCTATCTGTAACGATTTCCGGTGTAGTACACCTTGAGTAGCAATTAGCGTCTTCCAAAGTCCCATGCAGCCACTATCATCCTTCCCATCGACAAGATAAGCGAACCGCAGAATCACAGAAACCTTCCATTGGGTACTACTCCAGGAAAAATGGTCAAAGGGTGATTTAAAAGGCTGCATTAGTTCTTATGCTGACAATTTCATAAATACTGTAGAACTTCAAGGGCTTTGCCCCTGGTTTCCCACTGGGACATTGCTCATCAGGGGCAGCTAAGGACAGCCTCTAGACTCCTTTGCCATACGGAACACTTCACTCTGTGGAATCCCCAAAATCTTCTCTTTTTAGTAAACACGTTTCTTCCCTTGACTCTGATGAAGGCTTCACACCCTTGTTAATCACGTGTTTGAGTGCACGTATTGAGTAGATGATTCCCATTGTTTTTGGTGGAGGTCAAGGATCATTTGGGTCACAGAAGGTCAAAACCTTGGAACTATGATATTGTGAGGAGGATAACTGTGAGGGATCTAATACTTGGCCTGTAATTTGCCCATATTTAGCATGTTGATGGCCATATAGGTTAGGTGATCCCTATTGTTTTAAGGTTATGTGAAAGGTCACTTTGGGTCACAAGATTTCAAAATGTTTTGACCTTATTAACATGATATCTCAAGTAGGATTACTGTGTGGGATCTTATGATTGTAATGTGGGCAATTCATGCTTGTTAAAATATATCATATGGCCAGGAATCACTAAACCTTTTGGCTTTCTAGTTAGAGATCTTTTCAATTATCCCAACCATTTTATTAAGAGCCATTAAATCGACAAAAACAAGTGCAATGCCACACAGGCGAGAGACGGGGTACAGCTTTGGGTTGTTACCATAGGCGTGCGGGACTCTTCCAATTTTTTTTTGGGGGGGGACAGAAAATTTTCGACCTCAGAATTTTTTTGGGGCAGTCTGCCCCTGTCCCCCGCCTCGTACGCCTGTGCTTGTTACCTCACAGCGTTTATGTTCAGTTTCAGTTACAATGCCTCTGCGCAGACTACACTGTATTTGCGAGCATTTGCTTCGCGTGCATGAAGTGTTACGGTGGTCTTTTTTCTGCACCTGAAGCGCGCCCAAATTTTTGCACATTTTCGGGCATTCGATCAAAAATTCGGGAACTCAGTAGAAAATTTGGGCAATCTTTAAACTTTTACTTCATCTTCATCGGAATTTCACGTATTCTGTGCCCAATTTTTGGTCGTTTCCTGCCCGAATTTTCGACCTAAGAATTTTTTTTTTTTTGGGGGGGGGAGTCTGCCCCATGTCCCTCGCCTCGTACGCCTGTGCTTGTTACCTCACAGCGTTTATGTTCAGTTTCAGTTACAATGCCTCTGCGCAGACTACACTGTATTTGCGAGCAAATGCGTTGTTGTAGTCTGTATTGCCGTTGGCCTTCTCATGTCCCCAGCAAATGGTAAAATGTCCTCCAGTTGCACTTGAAACGCCAGTTGGGGACATGTCCCCAATAGCACTTGAAACGTCTTTCTAAATCAAATACAAGAATATATATTTCAAGGGAAAATGCAGTCCCCCCCCCCCAATTTGAAGGAGTGTGCCCTGTCATCCTAGTTCAGGAATGGCTCTTTTCAATCATGTGAAAATATGCTTGTTATTCATTTGTTAAATTCATGCAGAAAAACTCATTGGTTTACCTTCAATATTCAATGTCTGTGTACAGAAACATAATGAAAGATACTTGTGAGTGAAATAAGAGGAGCTTTGTCAGATTTAGCAAACATTTGAAAATAAATTTGGGGCGACTGCCGTCTCCCTTTGAGGTTTGAAAACTAATCTCATTTATCCAACTTCCATCTTCATAGCTTATTTCATTGCTGCGATATAAAAAATTGAACTTTATTCACTTATTTTGAAAAAGTCCGACGGGCAATAATTTGGGCTGTCCTCCATAAACGACTCACTTTACCTGCTTTTGTTTCCTTCTGATATTTTAAATATTTATATAACCTTAAAAACAACCTGTTTCCTTGCATATATTGTTTTACTGAGAGTGACTGTATACTTAAGCGACCCTGTAACTGATGACAGTACGACAGTGATCACCTTTCGGCACAATGACTGTGGCTTTTGAAAAAACAAAGAAAAACAAAAATGGTACTTGAATTTTACAACTGATTTGGCCCTAGTTTGAGTAGTACAAGAATGACATCACAAAATCATTTCCCAATTTACCATTTGAAATTGAGTGAATAAACTTCAGCACTCTATATCTCGGCTCAGGAATGTCCTGTGAAGTTGGGAGCTAGACCATTGAGTTCATGTTTTAAGCATTGTAACATATATTTTTGAAATTTTAAACTTTAGGTATATTTTAAGCATTATTATTAACATTATTCAAAAAGCAATTTGTGAACTTCTCGAGCCTAATAAGGCATTTCGTGTTACACTGAATCAACATGACAAAAACTAGAAAATATCTTTAATCGTTACTCAGCCATTCAATCTTACCAACTCACTCTGGTTAAACCTTACCCTACCCCTGAAAAAATATTACGCATCGTTATAAATGTTGTATCATTTAAAAATGGGTACCCAAAATACTCATGGTCTACAAAACACTGAGTTTTTTGCTATGTATTTTTTTTCTTGAAAATAAAGTTACCTCGGGAGTGAAAATTTCCTCTACCACAAACCTAATGAGTTCCTACAATGACTGTGTTTGATGTTAATTACATCAGGATTTACTATTTTGTTTCCCCTGTCAGAAGGATGTGAACACGTTTTACTGAAAACTGTGCACATAAAACTATAAAATATTTTGTCAGAAAATTTCTGATCGACAGAAAATGCAGTAAGGTACCACACGAGGATTCTGTGGAGGAAATAAATAGTCAACTAAGTAATCGACCCAAACTTATTTTGATACATGAAATGTCACAACTCTGCTCTTATTTCTATTGCAAGTATCTTTCATAATTTTTCAAAACATCTAGGAGGCATTGTCAAGGTACACAAAAGGGTTATTTTGCATAAATAAAAAACAGTTACAAAATTGTCACATGATTCGAAAAGCCACTCACGAATTAGATCCTTTAAAGGATTGTGATTGACACCTCCTTTTTTACAAGTGGTCAACATGTAACAAACAGACCAAAGAAATCATCTTAAGTCGTGTTTTATGAAATTGATACAGTTTTCGTTTAAAGTCAAACGAATACTGATTAGTGTAAGCAGGCGCGTGAGGGACACTGGCAAATGGTATGAGACCAAGAATCACAATTGATAGGAAATTTGAAAAATAGCCATGTATTGAAATTTGTTTGTTAATGGGAAAACAACTTCTAGTAGTGATCGTGAAGCCGTTTAAAGTGTGTGATTTAAAAGCAAATCCATTTATTAGAAACTATGTCTGGACTGTTCTATGTGAAACAAATGAAGTTTAAGAAAGAAATGGATATAGTAACTTGTCTAATGCGATTTAGACCTGCTTAAAACTCGCATGTCTTAAAACGAAAGAGGGGAAAAGTCAGAAGGATAGGGAAAATCCGATGAATGAGACAGGAAACTCGTTTGAAAGTAATAAATTTGTCGACTGATGAATTTTCCTCATTTAGAGAATAAATAAAACCAATTTTAATTCCAAAGATGAATGGTTGATTTACGAGGTAAGAGATTTGAAAGTCTTAGGGAAGGTATATATTTTTGTAAGATGATCGGTTGTTTGTTCGCTCAAGAATATGATATATGTTAAATATGAGAGTAATTTGTGAAAGTGGTTAAATCTTCTTAAAAATACATTATTAAAGAATATTACGACATAAATTAACGCATTTTATTTGGTAAGCGACAGGAAATGCTGTCCATGATTATTCTGATCATTTTTACAAATGCTTATTTTTTAAACCGGAATTACTCTTATGTAAATCTGCTTTGTGCGTGTAGCTACCGTGATTGATTGCTTAAATTCTCTCGCGCCTGCGTTGGCGATAGAGTCTCGTTTGCATTGCCGTTGAAGATCAGATCGTTGAGTTATGCCGAGAAGAGTGGTTTTTCATCCATCTCACCGTGTCCCATGACCACCTGTTTCAAGTGTCTGTTGGTCATGTCCTAATTCGTGTGTGTATGTGTTATTCATGGGGTCGGTCGGTCATCCGGGTCTTTCCGTTACCTAAGTAGCAACTTTGGAGTGAAAACAACATCTCACGGCAGTATGACCAAATGGGAACACTTCACGGGCTATACTGATGGAGTGAAGACAATCCCTGCTAAACTACACTATGTGCGCAATATGCGCAATACATTGTTCACTCCAAGACATTGTTGCCATGGAAAGTGACGTATGGCACCGACCCCATAGACCTTACGTATTGACGTCACGCGATGTCAGTTTGGAGGCAAAACACGCATGACGTAGACTGCACACGCGCGAGAAGTAGACTTACGCACGTATCTCCACGGGCACAAATCAGCGGTCTGCATTTGTTGGTAAAAGTTGCAAATGATACGCGCTTGCCTCTATTGGAGGGCGAACTTTCTATTCTGTGACGTCATATGCATCAGGTCTAAAGGCCCTAGCCGGACCCATCGTCACCTTCCTGACAATCGCCCTCCATAGATGGAATAGCCCGAGGTAGTACTTCATGCTCCGTCGAGGACATGGTACACTACCGGTACTTGGAGCATAAAATTTTTTACATGCCAGTCCTTTGAACATGCGCTCTTCCATTTTTATGACATTGTGACCTCAGGTGCATACAGTCTATAACGCATATAAACATGCCAGCCAATGGAATGCATTCTAGAGCGCTCTCGCTTAAGTCGCTAGATATATTACCAGTACTAAAAGTGAAGAGGCCCAGTATTTTAGCCTATTACGTCAACACATGTAGCTTGTGCAGTAGGTTTGTATGTATAAACATATTAGGTAGTGAAAGTTATACGGACCAAAATGTGGGTGAAAGTTGGTAAAATTGAAAATGGTTTATCTAGCAAACCAGCGTAATCGAAGATGTACCGGTTATGTCACATTTACTTCATTAGAGTGCCTTCTCTGTTAAAACATACACATTTGTTCGCGGGACAACTGTTTCGCGGAATCAGTAACCTAGCCTTATTTTCCAGTTTCATGGCGGCCCAATGTCCATAGCTAAGAAGGTAAAGTAGGCTTGCAATGGCTAGAATACGTTGTGAAGTAAGTCAGGTATATAGTATGCACCTTCGGCGCTAGACTTGTGTAAGCGTAGTAGCAAAGGAAGACAAAAGTGTACTCATCTTTCAATTTAAGTTCACCAAGTAGGACGGCGACATGATATACTTTGTTCGCAGTATGCAGTGTAAGTTAGTGACCAACTTGGTTGATGGCCTTTATTCATGGGCGTACAAGCCAGAGGCTACAACCTCTGGAGTTGTGGTGGGACAATCTTTTGCCAGAGAATGGGAAAGCTCCTATAATTTGCTCCCAAGAGAGAAGTTAAATCCGGTGTAACAGGATTTTCCCCCTGAAAATATTCCCCCGGGGCAATATTTCCTAGGAAAAATTCCCCCCGTGAAGATTACCTAGGAAATTCTCCCCCCGGTGGGTATATTTCCAGGGAAATATTCCCCCACCCTGAAAAAATTCCCCCCTCACTTCCACACGCCTACTGTGTATGTCATATATTTTTTATCATATCAAAAACATTTTCATGTGGAGTTATAGTAACTCTTGGCATACTGTGGGCACCTTGCCCTTGATTTGGAACAACTTCCATGTTTTGAGTCTGTTAATGGATTGGTCACAAAGGGAATGGAAACAATGGCAATGGATCAAGTATAGAAACTACTTTCAGATCTATAACAATGGAGCATGCTGGCAAAGTGGGTTATTGGATTAAATTGATTTTTGAATTGTAGTGTCATGAGAAGCAATGGATTGACAGGTCTCCCTATGTTAACAGGATTGAATAAAATCCCTCAATCACTGTCAGGCTCAAGAGAATATTTGACTCATCCAAGAAGGCACTACACATCATGCAATGGACGACCATTGAATTGCTCTTCACACATCATTAAACATAATTATGCCTGTACTTCTGTTCAGAAGAATTTGCTGTTTGGGTATTAGTAATGTGCAATAATTGTTGAACATCTAATTGCCAAGTCTTTCCTCCAGAACTAATAATTCTCTCAACTAGCCTATGTGCAGCAATCCTAGAAACTGTTTGCTGGCGAGTAGAAATGTTTTTGTACACGAATGCAATTTAATTGCCACATATACCTGATTCATCAAGTCATGAAACAATTAATGAGATAAAATATCAGAATATGGGACTGTGTTGTAATTCATTGCCAACTACAGTCTTGCAAGTGTTGGACGGACTTTGATGTTTTCCTTCTATCGGGGGGGGGGATTTTTCAGGGTGGGGGAATTTATCCTAGGAAAAATTCCCTGGGAACATTTTCGGAGGGATCCTGTTACACCGGTTTATCTCAGACCCACCAGAAAAGAACATATCCCATACGCATGAGCTGATTATTCTAATTCTTGCTTGGGTATGGAAGATCGGATAGTTTGCCGTCCAACGTGGGATCGAGCGTATCCATGACGTCGACTGCTCGCCTTCAACAGTTCAATGATCAAGCGATATTATGCAGAGGGATATTATCCCTCTGAATTGTTTCCTGTATTCCCACTAGTAGATTCAGTGTTGGCGAAAAGAGACATACTAGCAATCCTCTTACAATATTTTAGCCCTCTTTTCGATTCTATCTTCCACCCGAATGAAAAATGACAAGAGGGCATGGCTATATTTGCAGTTTACCGTGAGACTAAACAAACTCCTAAGCCAGCAGCATTTATTTGTTGGTGAGGGGTAAATCACTGTAGAACTATAGCGCTGTTGATCAAAAGTGAAGGAGAAATAAATAGATTTATTGATAGTCCAAGAGCTCTAAGGAACGCCAGTTTCTCGAATGTTTCATCCAACAAAAAGGGTTTTCCATCAAGCAGTTGAAAGGAAGGCGACGCGACCGTTTTTTTTAAACCTTGCGTTAATTCAATTTAAGATTTAGTCCCGAAATAGAGAAACCCCGGAAATACGTGACTGATAAATGCGAAAGGTAACGTCATACGAAAGGGACTAATCTCAATTGGATGAGAGTGGGAAAGGGGTGCTGAGTACTTTAACCTGCAAAAAGCATTAATTTTGCCCGAAATGAGCAAATTTCCTTCCCATTCCCACGCTTCGTACACCAATATGCAAGCTTACGGTGACTTAAACGATAACTAAATCGATTGGTAAACTATCATAAAAGTATAGTTATTTTGCGAGAATTCAGAAAAGTATTGGAACGATCATCGTGTTCACCAACGGTATCGGCCGAAATTCCCCATTTTCGTCTAACATCGGTACCGGTAAAATTTATTTTAATTGCCGATATACCTTATTCGATATTTATAGTCCTACATGTTATGAAAATGATCTGGTACATAATTTGAGTATTTTCGTGCAATTCCAATATTTTACCTTATCAAGATGAAAAGACACTAAGTTGGGGTACCCCTTGGCCTATGGTTAGTATGCAGAATGCTTATTTGCCAAACATCGGTATCGCCTGATGTCGGGGACTAAAATATCGGTATCAGTAATATCGGCTACTTCCAATATTGGTACAACACTAATTTAGACAAGTTAAAACTGTAAATCATATAATACGTGCAGTTTTGTCGGTTTTATTTGCACGGGCCTTTTATAGACATAATACTACTGTTCATGTAAAGTTACAATTGAAAGCCTAGTACTTTAAGTAATTCGGGCCTTGAAGGGCAATTTTTTACGACGATAAGCGAACAAGGATTGCTGGAAAAGCCGATTGCCCCACGTCGGGTGCTTAACCAACTCAACAATTTAGATCAAATTTAGTCTCTTTTTAAAACTTAGAGCCATTAATAACATAGCAGTGAGAATAAATTATTATAGTTATATATAATATTTGCTCAAAAAGTTATGTGCCATGTGTGACTCTTCCCACTGACTTCCTTAAAATGACACTAAAAAAGTTTTGTTTTTCTTCCATGTTAGCGTAGTACCATTATTTTTTAGCTATCGTTATATTCACAGTGATACGGTAGCTATCACTTTTCTCTTATACCGTCCAAATTTGTCACCTGCAGTGTGTAGATCATTCACTGTAGTCTTTCCCTCCGTACACTAGGGTCGTAGTACTTTCTAATTGGAAATGCTGAAGTTCATAAAAAGGGAAAAGAGACTTGCTTAAGTACCGATTTCGACATTTTCAAATTTTTACATAATTCTCACTGAAATTTTCCTACACGCAAGGTGCAATAATATTTTAGTGATCCTTGATTTGTAGCCTTTGCTATAGACACTACTTCAGTTTGACACATCGATGAGACACGGAGTAAAGTTGCTACAACGCCTCCAATCATTGTTTTTCTTTTGTTAGCAATGTTCTTTATCTTTATAGTTATATAAAACCGGCCTACAGATCAATAAAATAAATATGTTGTGTGTGTAGACGATGTACATTGTGTAACTTATTAATCTGCAACACAGGAAATCCTCGTCAATAAAACGGAAACTTAACGAAAACTCTTTTTTACTCAAAAATAAAAACCGTTGGTAAGATGTTGTACTTTAAATGAAGCAGTACTTTAAAACTATCTATGGAAGTATCTTTTTCTCACAAACAACACAGGGAAGTGTACTTTCGCTACACGAGACGATAGATCCATACTTGTGGCACGAGCACGATGAAAACCTTAAGTCATTTTTTATTGCCGATTCCCAGAGTTTAGTTTGGCGCCTCAGCTCATCTTATTAAAGCACAGACAAAATATGCCATAGCATGAGCGAAAGAATGCACTCACAAAAGGACGTACGTGAAATTATAGTCTGCGTAGGAGGTCCCTTTAACTTTAACCACCCGAGTCTGCCGCCCTCCGTTGGTTCTATGTAGTGCTGAGCTTAAAGAAAACTTCGTCCGCTCTGCGGAGTAGTGAAACTGTAATTGTAGCACGCATTGTAAAAATCTTGCAGGGAAAGTCTGTACTACTATAGTACTACTGTCACACTTCAACGTTTGCTTGCAGGGAACTGAGATTTGCTAAGGGAGAAGGTGAAAATTTCGGGCACTGAATTTCCGCATAGTTTTATATTATTAGCAAATGGGGCTTACCGTTTACAGCTCATCTACGTACCTCGTTTTCTCAATCTGTTTTGCGGCAAAGTACAAGGGTTTGACTTTAAAAAAAGAGCACCCACACACTGTTTTTTCAAGGTTACTATAAACTTTTAAGTAATACAATGCATTTTAAAGCTTCAAAAACGTACCTGCTTTCTCAGCCTTTCTATATTTAGACAGGAATTTGTTTCTCAGGTGGTTTTTCTAGTCGATTTAATTGACGAAAGTTGTGCACTCACCCGCTTTCTAAACCGTATTATTTTGAAAATAGTTGATGTTTAGAGCTGACGAAAAGAGCGCGCGCTAAATTTTGTCCCGAGTTGTTGTCCAATTCTAAGCCAGTTCAGGTTTCGCAGTGAAGAGAATATTCACGTGAGCTACGTTTGAATTTATTAAGGAGGCAGCGGAAAGCAGTGGCGCTGCCAAATTTTCGAAGTAGGGGGATGCACTGGGGAACCAAGCGTTTTGGCTGAGGAGCAGACTAAAATGAAGGACTGAGCGCCTCTGGAGGCGTCGTAGTGACGCTCGGTGCACTTCCTACAGGCTTTGGGTGTCGAGGGAGGGGCCACAGCTAGGAGGCTCCAGGCAAAATATAAATTGTGACCATTAGAATGAATCACTTCCTAATTTGCATTGGACGTGCAATAAACAGACCACGAAAATTGAAATCATAATTTGACCGTATTTGTTAGCCTTACACTAACGACTTAATGGGAGGAGGGGGGGGGGTCAAGTGGAGACCATGCTAAAATCTACATTTAGCTTTTAAAAATAAATCAATCCACTCAGGTTGCCCAATAGAAATTAATGTTGAGACATACCTTCCAGGTATGCATATTACTGAGGGAAAGCCCTAACATTTATTAGAGCATCGATGGTGCATATACGACTGCGGGTTAGTAGCTACCCTGGAAACTTTGCAAAAAAAAAAAAAAAAAAAAAAAAAAAAAAAAAAAAAAAAAAAAAAAAAAAAAAAAAAAAAAAAAAAAACCTTTAATGTGGTTGAATGAGTTTGGGGTGCCTTACAATTATAATTATGACAGATTCATTTCCAGCATTTTCTTCAGAAATAAACGAAAAAAGTGTGGCTAGCGCCAGCAGAGATCACCCTTGGTGCTCGGGCGAAGGGAGCAGAAAAATCTTTAAAAATTTTGTACAAGTTCTGTTACTCCTTCCGAAGATATCACTGGTTTGGTGCTTGGCTTCGCCTTAGCGAGAAATCAGAAGAGTTAAGGTTCCCTTTGCAAATCTGAAGGCATCGGTATTTAAAATGAATGGACACTAACCTGGGAGCAAAGCTTAATTAATCCTTAAATTATTGGATACGCGTTGAGAAAACTCAACGTAAACTGGTAAATCGCAAATTTTCCAGTTTTAGAACACAAAATATGACTAAACGATAATGTGGGGATTGTATTAGAGGAGAGGACTCAAGGCCGCAGTAGCATCATTATTGTTGAAACAATGGCCGTAAACATTAGCGGCTCGCCTTAGGGGCACGGGGGCAACCCCCCCCCACAAAATTTCTTAGAGCCGCCCTTGGCTGTAGATTACATCTCCCAAGAAGGAAGACCTCCACGTATGGTTCAACAAATAGATGCTCGCAAACAGCGCTTCAAAATTGTACTTTTGAAATCATTTTGTGAAATTTTAGCTGCATAATTGACTCATAAATGGACAGTGGGTCCTCGTGTTCATATCGATATATACATGAACGGTGTGTTTGTGCATTTTCCGTTCCCAAAATCTCATGAGGGACACAATAGGGGGATTATTTTCACAGCAGGTGTTGAATATGTACGTCTCTTCAAAGTATTGCGAGTGCAGACAGTGTGGGTGCAGGACAAGGGGGCACAGCCAACGCGGAGTTTGGGGGGGACTGCCCCCTGTTCCCCTTGGCGACGCCACTGGGAGAAAGGAACCCGTCACCATCTCAAATAGGTTGGAAATACCAGTTAAGAATATATATGGCATTTGAATACATTCTGAACTTATCTAAAGTTATTTTAAGGGTAATTGTAAGAAATTTCACAAGCGTACGGGAGTACTCTCAATGACGAGGCCGAGCAGTTTTGCCCGAAATTTTAATGCAAGCACGTCGTAAGCTTGCTAGAAAATGAAAATAGGGTAAATTTTGCCCGAAATATTGAAAGTATTGGCCCGGATAGGGACTACAGCCCCCGTCCCGACACCTACCTTACCATGGCAGGCAAAGGTTGCCTGCCCTGAAATGTCCCTGATTGTCTAACGTTCAACACCAGAATTTTGCCCTGTAAAATATAGAACCCTGGAACAGACATTTTTTGTCCTTGTAAAGACTTTCTTTCCCGGGACTGTTAGTCCCCCACCGTCGTACACCTATGCTAAGGATCTATTACTGCTCAAAGTGTGTTGCCTGTATATGCTCAGGCGAACAATAACAAAACTAACGACCTATCGTCACATTAAATTTTGTCAGGCATCGTGTCTTAGCGACATGCATGAGAGGCTGATATGATGAACAAAGCTAAAACATATGAACTGAGGCTAACAGTGTATCACAACGGTCAGGGAGTCGGTGACTGATCCGATCTTTACTGCGCATTTTTTATTGCAATAGGCTGCATATCGTGTTTAAATGGTATGGAGATACCGCACTAGGCTCATAACGTCACAGTTGTATTAGTCGGCACGCAAGCTACGTGCAAATGAAATCTACTTTACGATGATTTATTTTCGTATTTGTTCTGCGTTGACAATATAATGACAAGCAGTACCTCGGAGATTTATACCTGACGGACATATAAAGGTGTAAATTATCACATACCTGCCATCAATGCTGCAAATCACAACTACATTTTCTGGTTTGGATTTACGTATAGGCCTGTAAAGGCTGTATATATACATATATATATATATATATATATCAATATTAGACACATATATATATATATATATCCGCATAGATTATACCTTAAGGCGACACTATACGTGCTAATTAATCGACATTAAAGCGACAGTTGGCATTGAGACGACAGTTAACTGTCGAATTATTGCTTTAGGTATCATTTTGTCTAAAAAGGTAGGGAAGAGTTAGGGGTAGGTTAGGGTTAGCAAAATTGAAATTTTCATGCAAAAGTCAATGTAACTGTCACCCTGAGATGCAATCCATACCAATTATTATAATTATTATTTTTATTATATATATATAAATATGTATACATGTACATTTATATATATATATATATATATATATATCACTCAATCTGCAGACAGTACTGTTTCGATCTTCTTAGATCTCATCAGTGCAACTCAGAGTAGGTTTCAAGACAGACACAAGCATAACTTGCGACAGTCCAGTCTTTCACGGTACACTGCCTATGAACACCAAAGTGCTATGCATATAGCAACAGTATTACACCTCGGCGAAAATGCGAAGACTGCACAAGCATATATATATATATATATACAATATACACCCATACAATATAATATTGTTTTTATTTATACAAAGCTCTGGTTACGCATCGAGCACTCCTTCTCCTGCTATTGATATATGCATCTTATATATATATATATATATATATATATATATATATATGGCACTAAGTTATATGTGAACTGGTTAGCCTTTTCATTCGGAACAGCCTTAGCAGCTTAGTAAGCACTGTCATGTCTCCGATGTCAGCCTCTACAAAGATGATGACCAAACCACCTAGCATTCTTGAGAACGCTCCGACAGACTCGCCGAAAGAGCCCGCACAGCAAGAAGTTCAGCGAGTTTAGCTTGGAAATTACCACCAGGAACTACCACAAAATTTAAGAAACCATCGTTAAGAAAACGAAACCATAGTTGAGAAAGCTATTTGGTTTCTTTATTTGTTTGAGTGCTTCACGTTTTCACTGAGCTGTGTTAATGTATCTCATTTACTTACTTTTTATGCTGTTCATCCACCCAGTGATTTTAAGCTTTATTCACCACAAATAGTAGCTTATACCTATTTTAGCATATGCGGCTTGCTTTTATCCTTTGTACGTATTTGCAGCCCTACGTATTTGTATGTCTTTTAGAAAACTTTCAGGTGCCAGGACATTTGAACGTTTTCAATCTTTCTTTATTCGAACTGAGGAAGGGCTGAAATAAACAGCCGTAAGCTTTTCATGGTATCTTTATATAATTTGTTTGGGCAGTCTCTATGTAAGTTTTCTTATGCTGCTGTAGATTGCTTTAAAAACTCACACATAGTACTAACATTTTCATTGGCATTAAAAGAAAGATTCAAAATCCTTTCAGTGTCTCAGGTTTAATGCGATAAATCCCTATGTGGGCTTATGTAGCACCTAAGTTAAATTTATGGTATTCACCGGATGGCCCATGGATAACATTGAGGGATTTCATACTTGGCATGTTGATACCGCTATATCTGAGTAGATTATCCTTATTCTTTTTGGTGGAGATAGAGGTCATTTGGGGTCATCAGAGATGAAATAGTGTTAACGTTGAAAACTGCATGTAAAAGCGATACACATGAGCGGCGATCCTGGGGAAGGGGGGACATATCCCACAATATTTGAGAAATCGCTAATGGACTTTGACTTTTCATACAGTAAATAATTTGAAAATGGGGTCATGCCCCCAATACTTCGAACAAATCTCCGTCAATGATGATACCTTAGGATGGGTCACTACGAGGGATTATACTTGGCATGCAGATGTCTTTAGATAGTGGTCAAAAGCTTCTGGGGTCACCCCAAAGGTCAAACTGTGAAAAACATCGTGAGCGCAATATCTTAGAAACGAAACAGCGATTAACCCTATAATCTTATTTATATGTGCCACACATTCATTAAAAGAACTATATTGATTTCTTTGTCTGTCAAAGGTCATGTAGGGTCACCAGAAGGCATATGATGTAAACCTTGAAACTGCTTGTAAACACAGTTTTTGAAGATATTAACAGTGAGGAACCTCATACGTGGCATGTCGATGCTCCATATTGAGTGAATGATTTCGCTGGTTGCTTTTGGTGGAGGTCAAAGGTCATTTGAGGTCCTCATTGTTCGGACTACCATAATAACCGTGTGAACAATTTCTCGAGGGTGGAAATTTGTGTGAATCTCATACATATTATGTGTGTGCCCCACATTAAGTTAATGTTCTGCATGTGTTTTGTGAGAGGTGAAAGGTCATTCGAGATCAGTAAAGGTCAAGCTGTGAAATCCTCATCTTCATGGTATCTCAAGTAGAAAAGCATGCATGAGTTGCATACTTTGTATGTAAGTACCCAAATTGAATGTATGATGTCTGTAATATTTGGTGAGGTCAAGTAACATTTGAGGGCACCAAAGGTCAAATAGTGAAGACTTTCTAAACATAACCCAGGGGTATGTGTGTGCAAATACTGAGTGCTTAATCCCTGCTGTCTTTGATGGAGGTTATGGGGTCATGTCAGGTCACCACAGGCAAAACTGGTAGAACTTGGTAAAATGATGCCTCAAAGGAGAAACATGTTTGATTGTCAAACTTGGCATGACGTGACCCATATTAAGTAAATGATCTGTATTGTTTTTGGTGCAGGGCATAGGTCATCTGAGGTCACGAGATGTTAATATGTTAAAGTCCAAAACAAACATGCATAGGTAGGCAAGTATGAAACTTGTTTGCATGTTGTATCTAGCACGTAATACCCAAAACTGAAAGGGAGGGACTGATTTATAATCATGTTGACAGGATATCAAGCTGTTTGATCTCTACCTTAATTTAGGCTCCGTGCCTAGCTTCGCGTTGAAACTTTGTCAGCTTGAAGCCGCAGTACTAAAAGCGTAACCATGTGGCAACGAATCACCACATCACCAAGCATTTAGCTCTCTGTGGCAGTCTGGTTTCTGTTAGTGGTTGTGTAGGTAGCACCCTCATTACACTGTCTTTAATGCTGTTAAAAAGGCCCTGTTCGTGACCACGTATCCAACCACATGATGGCAAGTTTTCTATAATTTGAAGTTACCTATGACTTACCAGCAGAAACGAACACAGATTGTTATAAAAAAAGGCGAATTGAAACCTGTATACCTTATGGACAAATTCAACAGACCTATATTGATCCAATGTGAACGTTTGCAATTGTCAGAGGTTCAGTAAACCCCTCCCTGCCCCACCCTTCCGTCCCTGAGGGAACTAGTTTGTCCATAGGTTTGTAACCTTGTTTAATTTTAGTGATCAATCACTACATAAATTGAAAGCCTATAACGACAATCCTGCTGAAAAGCTCTTCTATCTGTTTATTACTGCGTTTGTTTTTTTTCTTAGCAACTGAGAAGGAAGCATGTGGTAATAGTACAGGCTTATTAGATTTGTTGTATGCACTGTTATCGTTACCAATATATGCATATGCCGATTAGTTTACGGTGAAACAATCGCATAACTGTACAAATCCGATACGTCACCACACACATCAAATTCAGCCGTTAATTCGTCGACGAACACATCAAGGCTTTCCAACAAGTCACTCTACGGTCTCAGAATAATATGCTTGTATAACTGATATCTTCTAATGCCAAAAGAGATTTTTGTGAAAATTTGTGGGTGTGATGAATTGCTCATTGAAGAAGCCACTTTATTAGGCTCCTTAAAGGACACGCGAAGTCCACAGTATAAATAAATAGATATAAATGTCTAGCTTTAAGCGACAATGGTGTATATTACAAATGCTTCTTGGTTTGTAAGCTAAAAGGCGTATAAGAGCTATCATTTTGTTCGTCTTGTCATTTAGATTTGTGATCTAGTAAGGCACGTAAAAGGAGCATGAAAGATTTTAGCCAGATTATGGCATTTCAGTGTTATTTCCGCTATGGGATGTTTTACACGAATGGCTAATTTGCCCTGAGTGGTACAGAAATCTCACAGTTTTCTTTTTGAACCATAAATATTAGGCGGAGGTCTGTGTAGCATTGGCTATGTGTATAGAGTTACCCGAGGTTAGTTGTATAAATATTTAAAAACAGACGGTGAAAAAGAAAAAAAAAATTATTAAAAAAAGTTAAAATATAAAAGCCGTTTCTTTTTAAAATTTTGGTAATTGCTATCTCCTCCCTTACATTAAAAGGGCAACATTGCTCATGGGAGTTGAATGCTTTTTTTAACATTAAAGTAATTTGTTTTTTATTATTAATAAAACTGTATCAAAGTTGCAGTTACTGTCATTGCTTATCCCAAGGCTTGAAATTGTCTCAGTACGTTGTTTTATTTTAGTTCGCATTAACAAATCCAGTGTGCATAGTCTTACACAATGTAGCTGGTATGTTCGACTAATTTAATTTTTATCGTTTATCAAACGTCGATGTTCCATAGCTTTAGAGTATAATATAAGTCAGGTTATCATAAGATCAAAATGTGTGTAAAATATTTTATGCAAGCTACTGGTATCATTAAAGTACTCTTAATTTGAAACTGACTGGTGATAATGACAGAGGTGTGTCCACGGTTTGTTTCACAACCCATATGTCACACACTAGCGAAAATAAATCATTATTCACTCGGGGATCGCTTTTCCACTCGAATTGGCTACTCTGTGTCGCTTATTAACCCATTCGTAATAGCTTCATGATTAACCAAACCACCACCACGAAGAGTATAAACTTAAAGGGAAAGGAAACTGAGAACACGTGGTTTTCTTTGTAAAAGAAAAAAATTATAAAGTTGATAAGATACCTAAGATAACTAATCATTCTCTTCGTTGCCTCCTTGGGTTGTATTCATGAGTATGTGATCCAGCTTGGGAGACTTGTAACAAACACCACGTAGATAACCTATTCTAGCAACGCATACTCGATACACAGGTGCGGTAGTTTGGATGTTGTTTTTTATCCTTTATGTATGTCATTTTTCTCCACGCAAGAAAACATATCCGGTATCAAAACATCTCTTTCGACGTATAATGCATTTCTGAAACCATTTCTTAAATACAGATAGTATTTGCACGGCCGACATGATCCTATGGAAAAAGATTGAAAACAATAACATATAGCTCTTAATGAAGTGATGTGCCTTTGACGTTATTATGGACTTACCACATGCATTAAAATAACCATACCGCAACAACCACACAGTTTAAGATATAAAAATTCGGCGGTTGGTTATATGGGGTTGATTATGTCGCTTGTCTTCCATTAATTTAACTCACTGAAAACTCTCCATTTCCTGGTCGGATCCAAGATTTTTCACAAGGAGGGGTCTAAATTCTTTCCCCAAAGGGACCTCCGTGCGCTTTGTAAGCGGAACGTACATAAAAAATATTTTGCTTAAAGTGCCAACCAGAATACAAAATATGGCACCTCTCAGGCCTTGTTTGTTACAAGTAAATTTATCTTGGGATCTTAAGGACGTACCTGTCGATACCTCCCCCTGAAAACTTAAAAATCTAAATGCTCTAAAATGTGATTTATTAAACTATCAAACTAGCTGCCTCAATATTTTCAAAGCATAAGATAAGCACTAAACAGGATATAAAAATTAAACTTTGATCATTATTTTAATAGCCTGACTCGAGATAACAAACAGCTGTTCGATTTGATGGTACCGGGGTGGCGGGTGGGAGGGGGGGGGGGAATGGTGGCAAGGGTTGCATAGGTTTTTAAAAGTAATTCCATTCACGCGTATTTACAGGAAATAATAATGAGTTAACCATTTCCCCGAGGAAACAAGCTTTATTTTGGCGCCGTGGCTTGTAATACACCACCTCAGGGGCGTAGCAAAAATTTGACGTTACACCACGACTGGCACCGGAGAGCTAAAATCTGTGACGAATTGTCTAAGAATGCACTGTAAAAACAGTGTTTATGAATTAAACACTTTTCTAAACACTTTTTGCCCCCACTTTGGAAACAAGTTTAAAGTCTAAACATGTTCAGGAATTAAACACATGATGTTTAGGAATTAAACACACAATATTTAGGAATTAAACATGAATGTTTAGGATAGAAACATGTTTCCAAAGTGGGGGCAAAAAATGTGTTTAATTCCTAAACACGCTTTTTAGAGTGTGCAGCATACATCAGAAGCCTACTGAGAACTTAAACACATGCAATCGTCACCGCAAAGTATATTTTAAAGTGGGTATCAAAATTCTCAGTTGGAGACTGCTCTTTTTTTGAAAATGAAAAAGATGCTGAGTAGCTCACATTCCACACAATGTAGAAAGAGTTTTTGGATTACACACTATACCATTGTATGCTCACTAGGACATGGCCTTAAGCAATAAAATAGGTTTGTGTCTGCACAAGGAGGAAATTTATACAGTTATAGGAGGAGCTAAAAGTTGCACAGTTGGGAGAATTGGAACTGTCTGGGATAAGGAGATATGCCCTTTAAAGAGTATGCTAATATATTTGAAAGAATTGCAAACCACAGGATTATTCCACACCAATGGTGCAATAAAGGCCTCCGAGAGATTCATAATCAGTAGAAATGTAGGCCTATTTACTGTACTAGTTTTTACCGCGTTACACAATACTGAAGCAGAGATTGTTATCGCAGGCTTAAAAATGTCGGGACGACATTATCCGGATCGGATGAGGGAGTTGACAGAAAGGTACTACCTCAAAAAATTTTCGAATCCCACTATACGTCTTGTAACATGTGTTATGAACTCATTCCCATCTTTTTTGCGCCTTATAAGCCATGTTTACTTTGCCCTCTCTGCGTCATGAAATAACCATGTCAGCTGATTAAATTTCCCGCCAATTCTTTTCTAAACATACTCAGTATGTTTTGTACCGTATGGGCAGTGGCGGAGCTACCATATGGTCAGGGGGAGCTTGCCCCCTCAGATGGACTCAAATCGCCCGTCGGCGCCCTTTTTAGGTTTTTAACACATTGAAGCATAGTGTATCTACTTACTTCGCAGCGCCCCTACAGGTCATTCTCGCCCCTATGACGAACTTTTTTGCTTTGTACATACTTCTAAGCGCCCTTATAGGCCATTCTCGCCCCTCTGACCGAATTCCCTTCCTTCGCCACTGCGTATGGGGCAATCATTTCAGCCATCTACTGTATGTGAACAGCTCAGCCGGATTGGCGTTACCGTTGCCGTTGCTGTTATATGTGAACCTACCTGTAAACTTCGTACAAGTGTCAAACGCTACATCAGTTAAGCTCAACGAAATCATCGTGTCAACAGCTTAAATTTTTCAAAATGATATTTTGTTTAAAAACAAAAAAAAATCAGGTCTGAAAAATTGTCTTATAACTCCACCGCCTCTTTGTCAGTCCATATCCATATAAACAATACCCTAAAATGTGTATGTCATGAAAACGTAAAAAAGAGGTTTAAAGTAAAAGAGACAGACTGCGTGACTGTGCCATATTTTTTATTAGATTTGGTTAGGTAGCGGTAATCGTTTCCTATGTTACTATAGCAAATAAAGTTGTATCAGACGAGTACGTGGGTTGCCCAGCGAGTACGGTACAGGACAAAAAAATTTATATTTCAGGACGAAAAAAGTAACCAGGGGAAACTTGATATCAAACTTTTTGTCACTTGTGGGCTTGACAAGGTAAAACGTTTTGCATAGGCGTATGGTGAGCCAGATGCTAAATAATTGATCGATAAACCAGGTTTTGCCATTTACGTATATGGTAGCAATAGCAACGGTGGTCAGCCTGTTATTGTTTTCCCGTATCGAGGCTTGCCTAAAACAGGGTGGTGCTTAAACCAATAGTTTGGCGTTTGCCAATAGAACACATATTGGTCTTAGAGAAAGAAATGCTCTTCCAAATCATATCAGAACTGTTCCGACTGAGAATATATATTCAACGAACTAAACAACTTTGATTTTTTTTGAACAAGCATATAATTACTGCAATTTAGGCTGCAACTGTCTTTTTCGCGCAGTTTGAATAATGGTACTGGAAGGCTTATTGGAGCTTCATAAATGTCTTTCATTGATTCATTATTAATCAGTTTTAAGAATTAAAATATTAAGATTTAAAAAGCTATGAAAATGTAGACTATACCTGCTTTACAGTATTGTATGTTCAGTTCGGAAGAGCTGGAACGTTTTACAGAACAGTGTCCGTATATTAAAATCTAAAGAGTCTTTATATATGATGCCAACAAAAACCTGGAGCAGACTGCACACCCTTCCATATTCCCACCAAATTAAGAATATCGTTAATTGAATAACCACATCCGTAATTTGTATTTGAACATCTCGGAGTGATTTTTTCAGTAAGAGGTTTTTTATAACCGTACTGTAAATCCTTTCAAAAAGAAAAAGAAAGAAAAATATAACAAAACCAATGCATGTGTTAGGTTGGGTTCAAGTTGCCTTTTTTTTTTTTTTGATTGATTGCATTTATTAGATTTCTGTAATTACCCAAGAGTACTTTGTATCGTTGTTTTTTGTTTTTTGTTTTTTGTTTTTTTGTTGTTGTTGTTGTTTTTTTTTAATGATTGACTTTTTTACTTTCCTTTCTTTTTTCCTCTATTGTTGCTTAGCTATTCAAATGTAAATGTTTAGTTTTTCACTGACACATTTATTACACATCTTTCGTACTACCGCACCGAACTACCTACGATTTTTTCCTCCAATGGATGAGCCCGAGCTTGTCATTGAACTCTGTTGAACCCCTTTACCAGGTTTACCCATGTGTTCGACGGATCCAGTGTAGTTTGACAGTCTTTCTTCTGAAAACAATTATTCTTATACGTTTAAAACATATTTTTTGGCCTAAAAGTTTCTCATTTTTAGCCTAAAACGGTTTGCCTAATTCAATATGGTTTTTATCATTCTCATTGTTTTTCTAAGCAAATTTGATTTCAGGTCATGTTGTATTAACATTCAAAACGTGACGTGAGAACAGTTTTCCGACTCAATTACAGATGAAAAAAGCTATAGACTAGTGTGTTTGAAATCATGCAAAGCGTTACCATTATTGGGTTTTATCTTCAATCTGTAAGAGCTCTGTAAGCATAAGGTAGCTTGAAGGTTTGTCACACAAAAATAAATAGTTGAAATTCAAACGAATTTTAAGATCTTACAAGAACAATGCTTGAAGAATTTTAAGAAAGGAATGAACAGTGTGATCAGGGAGCTGCCACTAGTGGCAGCTCCCTGGTGTGATCATGTACCGTAACTGATGGTATCTGGCGATATGTCGGATAATCAATTTTCAATCTTTGAATAAACATAAATTCAAGGGAACAACCTTTCGGCTATAATATTATTCTTGCTACAATAATTGACGTTTTTCCTCAAGCAAGTAATGTGCAGACGCTTTGCTTGAATGTTTTCACTTGTTACGTTTTTCTTTGCAATAAGTAGG